>JAZBGY010000108.1:0-91354 GCA_037414755.1 Lydus trimaculatus | reverse complement strand
ATACGTGTGTGTTGATAATATTCCCCTTTTAAATTTCTGGCAATAATTCAACAAAATGAATTGAAAGAGAGAGATTCTATTAACGGAAGAAGTCGGCGGCATATTTCTCTACTTCACAAGGTCCTTGTATGATGATGTTGCGTCAGCTGTACACATACGATGATAACAACAATATTGTATATTTTCTTACTACTTGACGACAATTAAACGAAGATAAACATACACATACACACACACCGCTAAAGAAAACAGAACGAAATGTGATTGAGAGAAGAGAAAATGAAGCTGTTCAAACGAAGAATGTCCACGGAAAAACAATCCAACTACTACACCACCCCTTTTTTGTTTGTTTATTGTTGATTATAGGAAAAAAAATTTTCATCCGAACAACGGGGACCCAACATATGTGTTGAAAAGCGTTACAAAAGCAATCAATTGGTTGTGCGATGATAAAAAGACAGAAAACTGTGTACGATAGTGATGCCACTATACTAAAGGCAATGACTTGTTGCCCTGGCATCCGATATCATCATGTGTTTTATGCTATGAATCTCCGGAGATAGAATGAGATACACACATACAAACAAAAGCCGGATAGTTTTTGATCAACAAGTGGTTTCTATGTGTCTGTGTGTGTGTGTGTGGTGTAATAAAAATCCAAAAAATATCAAAACTTACCCTCAGGTCTTAGATTCTCTGCAGGATCTCGAGTATAAGGAGGTGGATACAATGGTGATATTGGTGTTTCTGTAATATGAAACAAACAACTTAAGTAAAACATGATAATTAATAACAATAGTAATAATAATAATAATAATAGTCGACAATTGATATGAAAATATGATAAAAACAGGCGCCAATATTTATCAAATAAATACAATAGAGTTAAATAAAATG
Source organism: Lydus trimaculatus (assembly GCA_037414755.1). Lineage (NCBI taxonomy): Eukaryota > Metazoa > Arthropoda > Insecta > Coleoptera > Meloidae > Lydus > Lydus trimaculatus. The sequence continues at coordinate 90,457 of JAZBGY010000108.1, read as the reverse complement.
AAAAAATTAACACATACATGGACATATTAGAAAGCAAAAGCTTGATAAGGTAAAAAAATTGTTTAAATTATTATTATTATTGAGAAGCAAAAAAAAAAAACAATAAACTTCCTGATTCCTAAAATGGTAATGGTGGTCAACAATTTGTTATTGATATAATGATGGGAACAATTATAATTTAATTGAGACGATAAAGCCCAATTTAGTCGATATACACCTATAGAGGAGAACAAGTTTTCTTGAAATAGACAGTCGAGTTCATTTCGATGTTAGATGTAGCAATTCTGGAGGAGATTGTCGAGACAGCAAATAGAGATCCACGGGTTCGAATCCCGCGTCCTCTGAACGGTTAAACATACATTTGTTACTGTGTATTAAAATCAAGTCAAGTGCGCCAAGTTATAATAGACAAACTCTACATATATTTAATTGTGATACTTGAGTAATCAAAAAACAATTAACTTTTTATTTATAATTGTTGTAACATAATTTGAATAAAATTTAGAAAAGGATCTACTACGATTAGAACGAATATCTTTCTTTCTAAATATTTTACATATTAGTAGCAAGATTACAAAAATAGATGATTATATTGAAAAATACCAACAACATAAAGAAAAAAAAAATGATGAATGTTTATTATTATAGCAAAAACGGCGCCAATTTATGGTAATATTACAACTTTATTTTTTATTATTATTGCGCTACTATTAATAATTGTTATTTATTAGTATGTTATTGTAATTACAAACTTATATGTATGTCTTATTACGTTTATTGTATAATTAGTATTAATTAATCTGAAAAACATATCTAGAAATGAGGTGTTGAGGGAGTGCCAGCCGAGAAAGTTATTTTTGTTTCAGGTCCTGTTTTAATATTACAACTAACAACAAAATATTAATATAAAAGTGTGTGTGTGTGTGTTAAACATTAATTTTTTATTATAATTTTCTAAAAAATAATTAATTTTGAAATAAATTATTTTGTTGTTAAATAAATTTATTGATAAGTTCATCATCCATCAATATCATTGGTCAAGTTTTAACTTTTGAAAATTGCCGACTGTTATTTTTATAAAATTTTTGTTGTGTGTAAAATATAAATGACGATTATAATAATAATAATAAAAAGTTTAGTATCTATACTCCTATCTTTACCACACAAGCTTTCATCTCTCTTTTCCTTCCTCATTATCTTACAAGATGGTAATAGAGTGTTTAAAATAGAATGTAGGTGGTAGTGGTGGTTAGAAGAAGAGTGTGGGCTCTTTTTAATCTACCAATTTTATGTGGTTTTTTCAACAAAAAAAAAAAAAATACGACTATATCTAGTGACCATTTTCCCCCCAAATATCCATCAAATAAACAACTGATAAGTCGCTTTCAAAACACTCAACATTATCGGTTTCGTTGAAACGATCCACCGCCGCTGTTGCTGCTAATACAGCAGCAATTTTTCGAAAGTCGTAATAAGAAAAAAAAATCAACGAAGGGGCTGGTCTATACCAACAACAACACACACATATATACAGTCAAATACAGACAGACAGGTATTGGTAGTTTATACACTAACACATGCATGTATAAGAAGACGAGATCTGTTGTTGACTACCACCCGGTGGAATTAGGCCTGGCGCCGTTGCTATCTTCTGACGGCTGGTTTTATTATAAGAAAACCAACCACACGGTCAACCTTCTTCTTTTAAACAACAACAACAACAACAAACCACACATGTATGAGCACCGACTTGATTTCAGCCTAAAATAATTATGGGCTTCAATAAGAATCCGTGGGTTGGTTGTTGCATTATTCTATACAATTAGCTATAATCGTATTTTGTTGTTGTTTATTATTAGTGATTTGGTGAATACAAGGGGGAATGTGATGGCGTGATTACTCGTCAGTAGTACCTAACCACTACAATTACACGAATTCTTTTCAGTATTATTAAACAAACAAAAAAAGCACTCCTACACGATTAACCCGAAATCTTGGAATGATACATAAAATTGTATAGTTCGTTCATCGAATATAGGTCGGTTTTGATTTTCTAAGAATTCTTAATACTGTGCAATCTAAAAGGCCACCATATAATATAATTTTTAAAATTGTGTGTGCGATTGAGAGGAATCTTGTACTGTCAACAAGTTTTTCCACCACAACATTACACACACACACAAAGAGATAGAGAGAGAGAGTCAAGGATGGATATTTGATGTTGATATTGGTCGGTCATGTTGTAATCATTAACAAACAACAACAATTTGATCTTATAGGTATTATTATTATTAGTTTTTGATATTGGAAATGTTAGAAAGTATTATACATTACATGATTCAACTTATATTCTTATCAATAAAAATTACACGATGACATCTGTTATCTATAATAATAATTAATGAACATACCGCTATCATTCCAACAATATTTCATTATCATAAAACAGAAATTAGATTGGAAATTATTTAAAGAATGCACACACCACCATATGTGTATTTAATTTCTGTGTGCTTTTTTTTTTAAAGAAAAAAAAAACTACCTGCAGTAAAAATTCCTTTCTTGTTTCAATGGAAATAGTTGAAACAGCAAAACTATTAAAGAAAAAAAATTTTTGCTAATCGAGATCAACAAGGAATTCCTCAACAATTCACGAAAGATTGGTGGTTTCAAAGGCTATTAATAGCTTTATTAGTTTTGTCATAAAAATGGGTATGCTACACTCGACTATTCGATTATAGTAATCCCACAATGACTCGGCTTAGATGTGGTTTTTTTAAAAATTGGTATTTTTTTTGAAAGCCTAATCAATGACCGATAGCCTAATTTAAACGAAATCTACTTGAATTCTTTATTTGTTGTGAAATATGTGGGAGAGCCCTGGTCCCCTTGAGGCTACGCCGCTATTCTGCTTTATTAGATATATTTTAGTTAGTCCAGATATATTAATTTAGAACAATTGTGTTTTAAATGATAATTTCCAGAATTTGTAGAAATTTTTATGAATGACACCACACACACACACACACAACAAGTCTTTTCAAAGAAATATCCGCCCCCTTTTAATTCAACTCAATTGGCCCCGCTACAAGTCACAAAAGATTGTTGAATGAATCTGGTATGGTGTGGCGGTCGATGTCCCCTGTGTAGTTGAGGGTATTTTTTTTTTTAATTCTATTTTGAAAAAGATAATGAATCAAATTATAATCTGTGTGTGGTGTAAAAATGCGACATTTTTTTCTGTTTATATATGTATGTGTGGATGTGTGTGTGTATGTTTATATTATAAATAGAGGTCATGTAGATATTCGAGTTTAAAAATGTTTTTATAAAATATTCATACTACTACATACACCAACCAATCAACCAACCAACCAACCATAATAATACAAAACAATGATAGTGTAAATAACGAATATTTAATTTTTCGGATACTTACACTGTTTTACATAAAATGACACACACACAATGGTTCGATTTTATTACGAGTAGAATCAATAAATCGAGCCATGAACAGTAGTAGTAGATTTATAATTTAAAATCTAAATGCACACTACTTTCATTGTTTTTAAATCGATTGATTTTTAAATAAATTTGCAAAGCAACAACAAACAATAATATAATTAATGATAAAACAGTTAAAAAAGAAATGATAAATACAAAATGATTGGTGTGTAGTATATAAACTCACTCACCGGTTTGGAAAACACGACTCCAATGGTACGGATTACAGCAAATGTAGACAGGGTCGCTGGCCGATCTACAGACAGGTAATCGTCTTAATTCATTATCCTGTACAAGATCAGGCCATCGCCAAACACGACAACACAACACATGTGGTTGTTGTTCAGGTGATAATAATATACAGTTTGATACGTCCCTACCACGACTTTCTATAGCCGTCCACAACATGCCCAATTGGTTCTCTTGTAATTGTCTTAATAACACTGTAACACTTTCATTATTATTATTATTATTATTATTGTCGTTATAATCATCACTGCCACTGTTGTTTTCAGACGTACGTCGTCGCGACGACGATATCGTCCCATCTCCATTTGTACGTTTTTTACGTGCTTTTAATAAACGTTTAGTCAGATTGGTCCGTCTGCTCCGAAACATGAACATCAAGCACTCTTTGGCCTGCGACGCCTCTTCGGGCCAGCATTTGGGGGCCACTGCTGGAACCTCGTTGTTGGTGGTGTTGTTGTGGCCGCCGCTGCCGCCGTCAGCAATGTTCGAAGGATAATATAGCCGCGCACTGTTACCGCACTCTGTAATGGTGACAGTGTCGTCGTCGCCGGAAAAAACACTTGGCCAATACCAAGACCATCACACTCGAACATCACAAGTGTTCTTCTTCGTAGATTCTTATAACGCTAAAGCGCACACACAAAATCAAAATCTTTTTATCTTTTATTTTGTTTTTCAATTATAATTCGCTCGTTTATTTACAACAAAAAAAAAGAACGAAAATTATTAATAATTCAACACTGAAACACAAATTGTAGAGAAACACTCTTGTTGTTGTTGTTGTTACCGGTATTTTTGTGTGGAACCAAAAAAAATTAAAATTAAATCACCAACAATCTACCAAGTCAACGTGCACATTGAAACTGATGGAACTCGTCGTCGGCTATCGGCGCATAGCGGCCACACCGAACCGGTCTAGACCAAGTAGGGGGGATATTGGTTGGCGCCGTCTTGGCGCCAGGCCCGGACTTCGTACCTACCGGCATGGTCCTTCTTGTCAGTGCTTGGGGCGGCTGACATGCCCACCACCACAATTCTATACGCACCTTGCATACAAAATCAACAATGTATATAGGTACAGAGTGAGAATTGCATTTATAATCATTCTATCTACCACAATCAACCATCAAAAATGCAAAAAGTAACCAATGGTATGGTAGTATCAAACAACAATAGCAAAAATTAAAAAAACCAAACATCCAAGCTTGTTGGATGAATTTTCCAATTCTTTACCCAATTATAAAGGAATTCTGTCGATTTTCTCATCGTGATGTAGTAAAATTGACATAAATCCGGATTGTATTGTAACGCTTTAAATATGCATAACCCAATAAAAACCATACCATTGATTTTATAAAAGTTTATTTATTACCATCCAGTTGCGGTACGTTAGATTTATTACAAACGTACATAAAGGTTTGTATTTAAATTTTTCAAATTACACATACCTTGCTAATTAACAATAAATACATTACAATCATTACTTGGATCATTGCTTCTATTCAATCAGTAGAAATCAAATTACATCACCATTAAATACTTATAATTGTAATAAATTAAAAACAAAAACAAATCGTTTTTGTTTTTTATTTGAATGATCTAAAGCCGGTCCTGTACCCGAAATACCAACAGAATTTGGTGCCGCCGGCGGTCTAGACTATATAGACGTACTTCCCGGCGCTAAAGAAGGCTCCAATCGCCACATATTGTTATGCTTTTAGATTCCGATCATCATTGTCATCATTATCATCATCATCATCATCATCAACAACAATAACAAGGATGGGAATGGCACCCTCCTCTATATACTGGTAGTGATCCCCTTCTATTTTCTTCTAAAAAGGAAATGTGATCTTTATTATTGTCCCCAAAATGTATTGCCGTTTATGTGTGTGTGTGTGTGTGTGTGTGTTATCCACCCATTTAATTGCTAACGGTCGCCAGACTTATTGTGTGACAATCTTTTCCTATTCGCTTGTTCCTACAACAACAATTCAAGGGTTCTTATTTTTTGATAGCTTTCATGGTCTAAAAAATTACAAGGTGAAATATAATCACCACATCCGTATCTAATGGGATTAATTGTTGTTATAATACCTACGTTTTTATATTATTAAATTCATTTCATTCAAGAAATAAGATTCGTTTTTACAATAATTTACATTTTAAAGACAGTTGGTTATATACGTTTTGAAACTCACGTCATATCCAGGAATGGAAAACGACGTCAACAAGGTCGTTTGATTTATCAAATTATGCATTTTTAGTAGAGCTTTCATCAAGACGCGAAAAAAAGAAACAACAACAACAACCATAGTGTTCGTCATCACATGATTATAAATTCAAAATCGAAAGTATACCTATCTATACATATAGCAAGCATAGAAGGTTAGGGAGCGTCCATATGAGTGCGACTTATTCGTAACTATCACTTAAATTTGCAAATCTCCTAAATTCTGCTCAAATTTAAAATAATAACAGTCTGATGGGTATGTCTAGATATCTACCAAATGTTCCAGACATAGACATGTATACCAATTATTCTTCACCCTTAGGATAATACTTGATTTGTTTCCCAACCAACCAACCAACCAACCAAAATCTAATCATCATAATTTTTTTAACAATTCTCAAATAATATGGAATATAGAATCGTATAGATAACAACTAGCACAACATAGTATAAATGACACTGTGGGATGAAGAGTTGAATTTAAAAAAAAAAAAAAAACAAAAAAGAAAAGAGAAACGATTCAGTCGACCGAATTATCTTACAACCTGTCATTTGTGGCGTGCCATGCGTGCAGGATGTCGGCCCAGAGGCCCACAGACAAATGATAGATAATGACACGTTCCGCGCTGTTCTCTCTACTATACCACAGCCGATGTTGATGGGGCCGCGCCATAATGACGACGTGATAGTTGGCGACATTCAAATCTCCACCATCACCACCACCACCACCAACAAGAACATAATAATAATTTAATTTAACTAAATTAAACAAAACAACAATAATAATGATAAGAAAGAACAATAAAGGGACAATCACCTTGTCTGTAAAATAAAATTAATGCTTTTCCAAGTATAACTGTGATTTTATACATACATACATACACACAAACACATACTCACACTCGCATACACACATATACAACCACGACGCTTTATAATTTCCTTGTAAATCGTACGATTATAATAATAAATAATTCATAATCTCTTTAAATGTTAATTCTAATAGTCGTGAAGAAGAGAACAACCGGCCGTAACCCCAACCCTTGTCAACAACAGGTGATTTACAGGATACGGTAGCCGCCTTAATCCAATGAATTTGCGTCAAATATTTCATTAATAACAAACAAATTAAACCAAAGTAGAAGAAAAAGAAAGAAAAAATACTGAAACAGAAGAGTACCATAACAGCAAAACACCATTAAAATGGTTCTAATTTTAGTCTATCTGGTTTAAAAGCAAAATATTTACAATTAAAAATAAATGAAAGAGGACCAAAAAAAAAAACAACTAACTGATAGAGTCTCCTCATACATGTTAAATCTCTATCTTTATTTGTTTCAAATGATATTATTTGTATTGAAGAGAGTAGAAGATAGATACGAGTTGATGAAACAACAGAATGCACCCAGAAGATGACCTGAAATATAAATGGCCGGTGCTTCTTTAGCTTGTCCGGAATGTGGACGGTAAGGAAATCACCGGCTTCATCATCTTTTTATTCGTATGTGTGTGTGTGTGTGTCTACACGAACCAACATATTACAGTACTGAAAATTTTATTAACAAAAACCAATCGAGTTCTGTTTTATAGTTGATCTATTCATATTTGGATACCTTGGCTTTTATTAAAATGAAAGCAATTAATCAATTAGTCCAAATGGAAGAAATATATTTACCTGTGCGATTTGTAAGTAAATTGCAGGATTTCTTCTTATCTATTTATGGTTTTGTTGTTTTATGAGTCAATTTACTTGTTTTTTGCAATTGAAACCAGTACATTAGATCAACTTGTAACCTTCACTTGTGGCGCCTCAAAACTTGGCTATTATTTTTGAAAAAGATCCATCAAGATTTATTGCAAGGATTTACATTAATAAAACTGCCCATCATCCCCCTTCCATATCCTAGAAATAGAGTAGTAGTCGTGATTCTTTGACAAGTAAACAAAGCTTCTATATGTATGTGTTTTTTTTTTTTTGGAAAATTGTGGACAACATTGTTATATAGGGGGTGAAAAATTAACGACAAGTCAACAACAAACAAAACTGACAAACATACATATATATGTATACACACCAGTTGGGGTTTTTTTGTGGTGGAGGCGCCGTCTCTGCGGTGTCGGCGACGCGCCAGAGGACGCTCCAACAAACAGACGCTGATGGCCCGGTCGGGCGCCCAGCCTCGTCGCGACGCCATAGCCGCCTGCCTGACGGACGACATTATACCATCCTGATTACCGAATACTTACACAATCGAAGATGATTGCAACTAATACAAATACACTATAGATATATTGAATGCATTTAAGATTCAATTGGAAACAGGATAACTCGTGTATTAGCTGTACGGTGGTGGTGGTGGTTGTTGTTGATGATGCTGGGCTGGAGGTGGTGGTGGTGGTGGTGGTGACTAGAGAGTGTGTACGCATATGGAGCAAACGCCAGAGATTGTTACTACAATACCGCCGGCGCGAAGTTTGGCAAATTCAATTACAACCAGCACTAATTGCTTGATCTCAATTACATACAATAAGGGGGTAGTTTTAATTAATAAACATTTGTTTATTAATAAATTTGCTAATTCTTATAAATGATTGATTATGCTGTATGAAAGTTTCCATAATGTTTTGCAGTTCATCTCTTTTAGAGATTCTGTCGTTTGTTCTTGGATGGTAAACAAGAAAAACTTGGACCGAATCGAAGGCAAACAAAACCATTATAAATTAAATTTTTATGTTTATCTGTACATGTGCAATATTAATATCGACATCAAAGTGGTATAAACAAGGGGAGCCAGGGTGGATGGCGCCCTCGTTGGCGCGACTAGAGTGGACTCGGCTCCAGAGTAGTTGGAGCCAGGCTAGGAGGAGAACAAGCACCGGAGTCCGGAGCCATCCCTTTCTTTAATAATAATAATAACAACGGGGAAAAACAGTAAGGGGCTGCAGGATACGCGTCTCAATTTTGAAAACAACAACAACAACAACAACAACAACAAGAACTCGATCCCCCTTCTATATTACCGAAAATCTAGAACATATTTTATGGTGTTTTTATAGATTTCCACAGCTACACTACCACTTCATGGTCGACATTGTTTTTCTTGTGCCGGCTATTGATAGATGATGATCAGTCGACCGGAAAATTACAAACGATACAGTAGAAGAAAAAACGAAAGTGGCGCCTAACAATCGTCACCAAATTAAACAACAATCAGACGTGACAAATGAATTAAAATTCCGATTTCCTGCTGCTGCGGTTGCCGCTACCACGGTTGCTGGATTAGATTTTGGCAATGTAGGTTCTACTCTAAAAAGTGTCCAACAAATCTACGGAAATAATTCAAATTTTTCTTAAAAACAAAAACGATTAGTTTGAAATAGATGAATCAGAATACTGCCACTCCTTTATAAAAAGACTAGGGGGCGTTCGTTCAAAATTTAACGATTTCGTTACACAAACAAATCATGTTGAATATGAGCAATAAGTCGTTGTGTGTGGCGACTATTCCGGAAGAAAACAGACATTACACGAACTGTGCCGGTGCATTTTTATTAATTTGACAAAAAGTCATAGATGGGAGACGCCGACTTTGTTAGGGTTGGCGCCCAGACACCCCGGACGCCAAAAGTCCTAAGAATTGGCTGGCGTCACTTTATTTTGCTCATGATGTTTTATAGAAAAACATATCGAAACTATATCATTTATTTACTGATTGTGGTGATGTCCGTCTATAAGGGAACACCCAGTCTAGAATCAAAAGAAACCCTACAAGTTGACGACAATAATGTTAAAACGGTCAACTGTTTCATTCCCTATCTTGTACATATTCATTGTTTAGACTCCTCTATAAGCTGTTATCAATCGATTGCAATGGAAAACAAAAAAGAATTTGATAAAAAAAAAACTAGAAATTAGATTGATAGGAGTATAAATGGACAATAGGCCATCAGTATCGCGTGCCTTGACCTCGAGAAGTCGTGGAGGTTTCGTCGACCGCAGTACAGAACAACATCAACGTTTTAGCCAATGTTCAGTGTAAAGTGTAGCGGTATGGCGGTGGAAAGTGGAAGGACCTTCCTTGGTTTCGACCTCAGTACACAACAGGTAATTGTCATTCTTTCCAAAAATAAAACAAAAAAAAATTTATGCTTAAAACAATAACCAAGTTGACATACTTTTGGAATCAATGTTATGTTTGATAACGTTTATAAAATAAAACAGCGCAAGCGCTTATTTGTATTACTCAACATACACCTATAGAATGATTCCGGGTTTCCGGTAAAATATACAAACATTAATAATTGGTGATCTAAACGAGATAGATAGACGGCTACGAATGCCACCTGTTGATGATTCACGTATATACCTGAAGCGGTATAATCGCCGGAATCATAGACGATTATATAACAACAACAAAAATGATATGATATGATTCCAATGACCTTAGCAGAATGATAATTAACGTTTCAAATGGAACTTTAATAAATTCCAATATGGCATTTATTACATAACAACTATGCAATAAATGAATCAAAAACATAAATTTTTAAAATATTTCCAGTTAAAAGCTGCCGTCGTTGATGATAATCTACAAGCGCTACATGAAGTTGCAGTACGATTTGATAGTGATTTACCTGAATTCCGTACACATGGTGGTGTACAAATCGATAAAAATGATCATAATCAAATTACAGCACCGACAATAATGTGGGTGAAAGCATTAGATATGTTATTGGATAGATTGATTGTTGATGGTGTTGATTTTTCGAAAATTGCTGCAATTTCCGGTTCTGCCCAACAACATGGTTCTGTTTATTGGCAAATTGGTTCAAATCAAATTTTAGAAAATCTAGATCCTAGTGATTTTCTACATCAACAATTAACAACAACATTTACAATAACGAATAGTCCAGTATGGATGGATGCTAGTACATCGAAACAATGTCGAGAATTAGAAGAAGCAGTCGGAGGAGCTGACGTATTCCTATTATAATTGTTTCAATAATTGTTGTAACTTGTTTTAATTTACAGAAATTAGCTGAAATTACCGGATCTAGAGCTTATGAACGTTTTACAGCATCACAAATTGCTAAAATACAACAAACACGCCCAGATGCTTACAATCGAACTGAAGTATTTACCAAAATTTCCCCACAAATCATTCAAATAATCTAAACAATTCTTCTTTTGTAGAGAATCTCATTAATTAGTAGTTTCCTATGTTCGTTAATGTTAGGTAAAATAGCCCCAATTGATATTTCCGATGGTTCCGGTATGAATTTAATGGATATTAGAACAAAGAAATGGGATCCAACTTTATTGAATACAGTTGGACAGGATTTAGAAACAAAATTACAACAACCAGTACCATCGAATACGAATCTTGGGAACATTTCGAAATATTTCATTGAACGTTATGGTTTTAATTCGGATTGTAGAATAATAGCATTCACTGGTGATAATCCAGCTTCATTAATCGGTATGAAATTGAATCAAGGATGGATTGCTGTAAGTCTTGGTACTAGTGATACACTATTTCTATGGTTAAATGAACCGAAATTAATACTAGACGGTCATATATTGTGTAATCCCGTAGATCCCAACGCTTATATGGCATTATTATGGTAATAACATTGATTATACTCGATAAAATTTAAAAAATCAAATTGTAGCTTCAAAAATGGTTCATTAACAAGAGAAAGGATACGTGATAGTTGTGCTGAATCCAATTGGGATATTTTCAATCAACTTCTAGACAGTACGCCAAGAGGAAATTTCGGAAATATGGGTAATTATTTGCTAGTTCACCTTGATTTCTTTCCATTTATGGGTAGTTTTCATGGTCATTTTTTCCTAACATACACATAAAACACATTTTTTTTGTCATTGCATAATTCCACCTAAAATTAGTAAAATTCCAACAGGTCTCTATTATGATGTCCAAGAAATCCTACCATTTCTTTGTGGTGATTATCGATTCAATAAAGCCGGTGATCGTATTACGAAATTCAATAGTTTAGAAGTTGAAGTACGTGCCTTGATTGAAGGACAATTTATAGCGAAACGGGCGTATGCTGAAGAGATCGGCTATAAAATCGGTAAATTTCATCTAAACCTAAAGCTAATCAATTCTAATTAAGGATTTTTTTTTTTGAACACAGGAGAAGGTAGTAAGATTCTGGCAACTGGTGGTGCTTCTGCAAATAAATCCGTTTTACAAGTACTATCAGATGTTTTTAATGCTCCAGTTTATCTTCAAGTAGGAATTTTAACAATTTTTTTGTGTTGGATCAATACAATTACAAATTTTAAATTTTAGGATGAAGTAAATTCAGCAATGTTAGGTGCAGCTTATCAAGCTAAACATGGTTTATTATCAAATGAATTGAATTATGAACAAATCACATCAACATTAACACAACCACATTTAGTTTGTCAACCGTATCCCGATGCGGCCGAAATTTACGATCCAATGGTTGAACGTTATAGGAAAATCGTAGCTTCACTTTTACAACATTAAAAACTAATTATTTGAAATTTATAGTGTATGCTTTTAAAATCATGTTAAATCTAATAATAATAATAATATTTTCAAAAGAATCATTACTTGTTCTTTCTTAAATTACTTTTTACGTCCACCACGTTCTTTCAATTGTAGTTGTATAACAGCACCTGTTGCAATATTGTAATAAGCCAAAGTATTTGAATCTTTAAAGAACATCCCCTGTAACCAAACAAATACATTTAATTAAAAAAAACAACAATAGAAAAAAACAACAAATTACGTCATAGAACAATTTTTGTTTAGCTGGTGGCATATTTGTCTCTTCTTGTATTTTCGATTTTAACAATGACACAGTTTCAGCTAATGGTAATGTATAGTTCAACATTTGTCCAGTTAATTTCCATTCAGTTTTTTCAGGCATTAGAGGAATAGCAATCTTGATACTAACAGGACTCTGAAATGTTTTTCGAATTAAACAATATTAATGAATAGCGAGAAGAATTTAGCAAAATTACCGGATTTCTAGACAAATAGACTTCTTCGGGTATAAGAGAGTCTTCATTACGCATCTTTTTATTTGATGGTTCATCTTCTTGTTGTGTTTCACTGGGATGTTTCATTGGCATACCCATCGGTGGTCCCATTTGTGGTGGCATTGGTGTTACGAATCCAGCCATTGGTGGTGGTGCTGCCACTAAAAATCCAATTCTAATTATTCAAAAATCATAAAACCAATCCAAAACTTACTCATAAGTGGTGGTGGTCGCATTGGTGCCATTGAAGGTGCTGGCATCATCATTATCTGTGGTTGTGGTGCTAACATTGTTTGTTGTGGCATCGGTTGTGGTAAAGTAATAGTTTGAGTTGGTTGTGGCATTACAGGTGGCGCTGTTGTCTTTACAGGCTAAAAATTATTTCGATTATAAAACTATTGAAAAAAAAAATTGAAAAACTTACAGTAGGATTAGGATTTGATTGTGGTTTAGCTGTGATAACAGCTGGTGTAGGTTTCGTTTGTCCTTTACCGCTAGCAACATTTTTAGGGCCAATTTTCTCTTTTTCCTCATCTGGTAGTAAACCTTTAACTTTATGTATTTGATGGATTTGATCTTCTAATGTGATATTAGCACGTGCAGCACGTGTTGCAGCTTCAACACTACTAGTATGTCCATCCCATGTAACTTTTTCATCTTTACGTACATCTTCTTCACCAATTTTTTTACCAATTGCTGTTTCTTCATCACCAACACCAAATATATCTGTACGTCGTTCAGCTAATAATTTCAAACTAGCATCAATTGCTGTACCAGCTGCATAAACAGTTTCTTGATTCATTTTATCTGTAACTTGTTTATCACGTTGTTCTACCCAACGTGGATCTAATAAACCAATACGCATATGTTCTTGGACTTTACTAGCTGGGATCTTTTCACCAGTTATCGGTGATATTAGATAATCATCACCGACTGTTGGACGTGCCACTTTAACAGCTATAAAATAAACAAATTAATTAAAATAATTATCAACAATGAGATAATCGTAAAATACCTTGTTTTGGGTCGTATTTTTTGACAACGACTTTATCGGGTACTGGTGGTAGAGGTGGTTGAATATTCGGTTGACTTGGTTGTTTCTCTTCACCACCTTCATCTTCAGAACTTTCCTCTTCCATATCTTGGACACGATTATCATCATTTTTACGTTGATTGGTCTTATCTTGCATTGAACTTAAACCTTCATCCTAATTAAGAAAAAAAAACAAATCAAAATTTAGTTAAAACAAAGATAAGTAATGATTACATTAGCAGTTGTTGTATCTTCTTCATCACTTTCTAATTGCATTTCAATATCTTCACCTTCTTCAATACGTTCTTGGATTAATAAACGAGCACCAACTTCTTCTGGTGTTGTAGGTGGTGGGAAATTACCGATTTCGAATGGTTGATAATCAACAGTTTCAACAACAACAAAATCATGCCAATCGATTTGAGCGTAAGCGACTGGAATTTCACATTAAAATTATAATCAAAATTTCAAAAAAAGTAACAAAAAAATACCCCTTTCTCGTTCTAGAATTTCTTCTTGTTTGGCTTTTTGTTGTTCTTGATATTTCGTCCATTCAGAACGATATTTCACTTGATCCAATACTGAATGAACACTTTTTGCTTCATCTCGAAGACGTTGTTGCATACTTTTCGGTGGAATCAACACCTAAACATACAATTTACAATTAGATAAAACAATTTAACAAAAACATTGAACGATTTACTTTCGTATATTGTTCTAAAAGTTTTGTAAAATATTGGAAAAGTGAGTGTTGTGGTCGCAGGAAATCAAATTGAAAATTCCTCTGTTCCCTATTCATCAATTGTGTTAAGAATTGGCGACCGTTACGTGCAACAAATTGAGCAGTAAGTTTTACGATATCCCTAGAAAAAGACGGACAATATAAAAAGTTGGATTTTAACTAAAAATCGTAATCAATTACAAATCTAAGGCGGAAATTGATGGTGGATCGGCTACAAATTCATATTCACTTGGTGGATCTTTTGGAACAAACGGTTGTTCAACTTGTTTCAAAATCTCTTGTTGTTTCTGTTGTGCAGCTGCTGTAACTGATAGTTTCGATAGTGCTGCTGGTAAACCAGCACTAGGTTCATTTCCTAAAACAATCAAATTTCATAAATAAATCGACGATTATACGATTTTAATTGTTTTAATTTGTGAATATGCATCAGGAATACGCTCTCGGTTTGTTTTAACGTCATTGTACTCAAGGCAAATTAGCCGAATACTTAGAAATGGCTAATTATCATCATTTTTTTTTTGGATAAATTTAACATAACCTCAATTTTCTTAATTTAACAAAATTACCTTTTCCTTCACGAAAATCATTAACTTTATGTTGATAATAGGCATGATATGGATCACCATTATTTAAAAAATTAAATTTCGGATTGCCTAATTCATTTTGTCGAATACGTGCTTCAAATTCTGGACCATTACGTGCAACAAAACTTGCAGTCTTATCAACAATATCTTTAATTCAAAACGTAATTAGATATTCAGGAAAACATAATCTGACAATTTACAAATAATTCACATACAAAATCCTGAAATGTTGTTGAAAATAGGAGGGTGGTGCAATCAAACGAAAAAAAAGGATACTTCTCACCTCAGGTGGTGGATAAATTATACCAACCACCGGATTTATTGGGGCAGATTCTTCAGTATTTGCCGGTGCTACGTCGAGAGCCGGCATTCTTACAAATTTCTAATTTATCAAACAATCAAGTTTTAATTATTAAAAGAATTTCTCTCAATTTCTCCTCTCAACAATAACGTAACCTATACGACAACAGTCAAAATTGACGTAATGGAGGTTAACAACTATAGCCAACTCATAGAAAACAATATTACTAATTTAAAAAAAAATACGAAATATTTTTATAGCGTTAGAAATTAATCGATTGCCTTGATTTCAACGATAATCGATGGTTGAAATTAATAAATACGATATGTATTTCACTATTATGGAAAAAATGTAGGAAATTGGCGATACAAATATCACTTTTTGTTAGAATCTAAACAACGCAGTAGTTAGGGCAATGTTTTGGAATCAAAATGGCTACAGTAACTAATCAAATTACCGTTAGACAGAGATAGAAACGTTGCATCTTTTTGTTGCTCCTGATTTTGATTGGTAATATTTAATTTTACCGCTTTTCATGGATTAAATATGGTAGATTTTCGTGTTGCTCTATCTAGTAGTCCGGTGATCACACACATTGATCACTACTGTCCTCTATTATCAAAGTTGTTCATTTAATAGCCGAGTTTGGTTGTTGATAAGGTTGTTCACCTTTTGTAACTGATTTCGTTGTTATTATTGTCGCCGAGATTTGTTTATATGCGGGAAAATTTCATTTTTAAGAATATTCCAATGTTTGGTAAGTTTAATTTAGAAATTAATTAATTAAATTAAATTGATAATACGCTTATTGGTAAATTAAATAATTTCAAACTATGCTATTATTTAAAAATTAGACTATGGTGTCTTTCGGATTTAGAACGAGTGGAAATTTCCACTCTGAAGATGGGTCAAGTCGTAGGTACCTATGTATAGTTTGTTACCGGTATAAATAATAAAAATCTCTTAGAATTACAATATTAATTATTCGAATAATTATAATTATTTTGATAATTAAACAATTAATTTTGGGCGACAAACTATTTTTTGAAAATTTAAATGTTTTCCCAGATATAGTCAATAATATATATCAACAATTGGTATAATCAGTTAAATGTAAAAATATTTATTTATTTATTATCGAATTGTTAATTAAAATTGATAATTTTATAATTATCAAGTATGTTGATGAAAATATTTGTTCATTTGTTTGTTTATTAAAGTTTCTAGAAACGGCTTCCATAGGCTTCTATTTTATTGCATTTTCGTTCTCTTTTT
Organism: Lydus trimaculatus; assembly: GCA_037414755.1. Classification (NCBI taxonomy): domain Eukaryota; kingdom Metazoa; phylum Arthropoda; class Insecta; order Coleoptera; family Meloidae; genus Lydus; species Lydus trimaculatus. The sequence goes on along the minus strand of JAZBGY010000108.1, from coordinate 73,497 downwards.
TTTTATCAGCATATTCAATTGTTTATTGATGAAACATTTTTATTAATTTTGAATTCATTTGTTTTTATTTTATTTATTTTAATTGTTAGCATTATTTTCAATTTGGATAATAAATAGGGCGTTGATGTATTTGTTTCAAATGCAATAGATTCATCATCAAATGTACCACAAGTTCATTAACCTTTCAACATTTGTTATAACAATCTTTTTGTTTAATTTTATTGTTATTGTCTGGATTATGCAATATTTTTAATAACAACGGCCTTTATTATTATTGTACAGCTATGAAAAGTATGGGAAAATATACAGGTATCCCAGTAAAATATCCTGGCAAAGTAGCAGCGTTTATAAAGTTTCAGTCAACTTGACTTTAATGTATTAATTTAAAAGTTAAATAATAGTTTTGTTAATTATTCACTAATTCGAGTTGGGGGAATGACTCAAGGTGGACAACTAATTGTCGCGTGGTTTATAATTAATTAATTAATTAATTCTGTAAACTGTGTGAGTAACAAAAATTTTGTTTTATATCTTTAAAGATAAAGTCAGTGTTGCTGCAATTTCTTGAATAATTTGGAATAAATTTATAGTTTACTATACAGTGTTGGTTTTTCAAATGCGAACATTGCTCTTACGCATTTCGCATAAGTTAGAATGAGATAAAAACAGAAAATAAGCGATCGGTCGTCTGAGAATTCCACCCACTTTTATAGTTTTCTTTAAATATCGCACTCTCTTCCATCTTTGTTATGATGATGGTGGGCTATTTGCGGCCAAATTTATCAGACAAAGATCGGTATTTTTTCTAATGTTTTGTAAAACCAATACTGTATAGTGTCCGTTCATTGACTTTTTTTTGGTGAACTTTAGATTAATTCCATTATCGAATCGTTTGTGAAATAATATTTGTCTTTTAAGCTATTGAATGGATTATATTTTTAATGATTGTGGGATGAAGCTGTAAGCATGTCTGTCGACTTGAGGATTTTCGTTCAATTTTGTCATATCTACATTTAGAGAAAATTGAATTCTAGTAGATTTCACTCAAATTAGTTGTAATTATTAATGCATAAATAGTAGGTAGGGAATGTAGGTATTTGATTTATACATATACAGGGTTGGTGGCTCAAGTGTCGCAGTGATTCGAGATCGAACATTTTGTAGAGAAGAGACAGAAATAAAAGTTTTAAGAACGTATACGGTGACACCTCAGTAGTACCTTGGGGCAGTCGAAAAGGCAGTACACGTTCTTAAAACTTTTATTTCTGTTCCTTTTCTAAAACATGCAGATCTCGAATCACTGCGACACTTGAGCCACCAACCCTGTATAGGTATCGTTCCAAGATTGAAGTATATCCGTCTTTATTTATTTATTTAGATCAAATTGGATGAATACTTTTGCATGACGTTAGGTAAATGTTAATCTGATGTGTGACAATTTCGAATGTAAAAAATAGAATTTTGTGTAATTTTTGGAATGATTCCAAATATTGATCAGTTGATTGATTGTTACTACTGCAATAATTATTTATTAGAATTAGCAGAATTAGCCTTAAGGAGGTTCGAACGAAACTATTTAGTCAAAGTAGTGTTTGAATTTTTTTTGTATTCTTTATTCTTAAAATTGTAACGAAAATTCTTTATTTTAATTTATAATGAAATAACCAGCTTAAAAATTGATAATTGGTATATATTTATTTATTAAAAAACAATAATGAAAGAACTTGGTTACTTTTGACTAATGCGGCAACACCGCTGTTGTGTTTCTATATGAAGGAGTATTATGCTTCTCTTTCTAACTATTTCTCTATCTTCTTTGCCCCCTTTCAATTGTCTGTGCGACGTTGCCAAACCTTCGGTAATGTGTTTTGCTGTCATTACTCACGATTACAAAACAAAAAAAAATTAATTTCAATTATTTAAATAGTTTCATCGGTAACCGCATGTTTTAAAGGTGTAATAATGTTCGCTAGATATTCAAGTTTATCATAGTCGTTTTTTAATTCTTCAAAGTTGGGCGATTAATGGCGAAAAAATTAGAAAAAAGCACAGTGAACACTTTACTCCTATAAAAGCCTGTGGTATAAGAGCTTTGGAAAATGTCATCTTTAGAGGCATTTTTCTAAGAAACTAGACGGTGAATCGTTTTTAAATTTTGAGAATAGTTCAATCAAGTATTCATTGTGATACCACCTACCAAATTTTAAATCTCAAAGTTGGAAAACGATTTTTCCTGTAGATTCGCTCGAACCTCCTTAAGTTTAAAAGTTGCTCATTTAAAATTTGGATAAAGTAGGGCGGGCTTAAGGTTTATTTCGTCACATTCATCATTGATCTGGACTCTCATTGATAATGGATACTTTATGTTTATAGCAAAAGTTACAAGAACAAAACGTTTTTGTACTCCTATTCGTTTATTTTTCTCATTTTAAATGGATTTACGTACGCTTCCGTGTTCAAATTTCTATTTGTCAAGGTTTAAATCAACCAGATCTATGAGTGGTTATCCTTTATCAAAAAAATCGACTTAAAATATGTTTACTAATCAAGCACATATAGGTGCTTGATATAGTCAATTCTACGATTTAATAAATGCATAATGATTATAATAAAATTTTCCCCATCTTGGAAAGATATAGAATAAATAATTCTTAATAAAAGTTAATTAGCGTTGTCACTGGACTGATGATTATTATAATTTTTGTTTTGACAAATACTTCTGCTAGAAGTCTACAAACCAATTGTCCTAATATACATTTTTATTGATATCAATTGAAATAACCGTTTTTTTTTTCTCTCTTCTTCATCAATTTATTTAAATATTTGAAATTATTATCAAACTGATATTTGTTTCATTATAGTTGCCTTCTTGTGTAATTGATTAATATAATATCGGTCTTGACCTTTTTTGGTGTGTGACGCACACAGAATGCCCCTGCAAATAACAATTTTTCTCTTTCAAAAAATTGATAATTTTCGAACTTTGTTACCATATTTCTTGTAATCGAAATGAAATACAGAATCGATTGATCAATCAATCAAAATATACATCGAATAAAGTTTAATTCATAGAATGATTAATGAAATTGAATTGAATTATTGTTTGTTTTTATCCCTGTTTTGCAAAATAACGATTCGATTCAATTCAATTGTTTTCATGTAAATAATACAATAATAATGACTTTAGTTTTGGACTAATAAGTGAAGTCATATTATACACCTACCTGTCTAATATGACCACAATACTTTTTAAATGCGTTATCAAAATTATCGTATGATATCAAATAGGTACATTCTTATTCTTTCTTCTCTAACCAACAAGAAAAAACCAAAACACGTGGTTTAATAATTATTATTTATTAAATTGCGTATAATTTTCTGATTAATTGATTAATTGATTTATGAACAAATCAAAAAACACGTGGTTGGTTTTTATAATTTGGTTGGTAATTTGAATTTGTACCCATACGCACTATTTCTCTTCCATTTTTTTTTTTTGAGTTTTTAAACAAAAAATAAAACAACAATTTAAAAATAAATCGTTACTATTGTTGTTTTAAGATTTAATTCTTTGAACTTTTAAATGCATCAAAATAGTTGGCAATTTCATTAAACTATTATTAATTTAGTAGTAATGCAATTACGTATTAATTAACAATTAAAAACAAATTCGAACGATTTTTTTTCTTTTTATAAAAATCAATTTTTGCAACGTTGTTAATTTATAAATAAACAAATCTGTGAATATGTTCACGTTTTATATGAGTGATCATTCCAAAAATTATTGTTGTTAATTATAAGATTTTGATAATAAAGTTAATCTTTAGCCCTTTATTACTGGAACTGGACTAGTATTGTTGCAATAATTTTAATTGAAATTAATCAAATTTATCAATTATTTTTTGTTTTTGTTTATTTTTTTGTTGGAATAACGTGCTTTCCAGCATATACACACAACCAAAAATTTATTCTAATTAAATTTAGTTATTTTATCAACAAAATTTGATGTAAATCCGTCCGAAGTCCAATCCTGCACATATCTACAGCCTCTTTTATTATTTATAATTAAAAAAAAATTAGAATGTAAATATCGTAAATCCTAACAATAATAATGACGATGAGTAATTATTGTGAGTAATAGCAAAAGCTTTCCAGTAGGACGAGGAAAAAACCACTAAATTGTGCAATTTGTAAAGGTATCCAGAGCCGGTTCTAATAAGGAACTCCTAGTGTTTTTTTCCATTTATAATCTACGCTTATGTGTATGCACCCGCCGTGGCAACTCTAGCTCTGAGGTTCCTACAACCATTTTAAAATTGCTTACAGCTCCGTCCCCAAATAATTGAAAATCTTGAGTTATTTTGGAAAAGATTTGATTTTGAATTTCAACCCCCCATTTTCTCTCTTAATTTTGAGTATGGCAACGAGTGGTTATTAGAATGAAGTATCCTCTTTACATACTGAAAAACATAGAAAATTGGGAATTTCGACCTCATATCGAGTTTACTCATAAACAGCGGTGGTCCTAGCACTTTATCAGGGTGGAGCGAAATTCTTGTTTGACGCCCTTCAATCGACACTTTGAGAATGCTGCTTTTCATTTTTGGCTCCCCTTCTCACCCAGACGCTAAAGTAGCCGCTTTATCCCAGAGTCAGCTTAGCTAATAAGTGTAATGTGGCTTACTAAATGCTGACTACATCCCTTTTAATACATACATAGATAAATTTGTAATAATTATTAAATAAAATGAAATATAAACAACAAGATAACTACCCTAGGTGCCCTATACACATACAGCGAAATTGCAACGTAAAAATGAAGGAAAAATAGCATTTTAGAGGCGACATCCTGTATAATCTCATTTAATTGTTGGTAATTAAATATTTGTTTAAAAATAATGCAACTCAACTACCTTTAGTTAAGTAGGTGGTAAGTATATTTGAAATAAATTGTCCTGTAAATTTATTTTTTAAAATCATAGTATTCTACAGCCTGAATTGCTATTTAAACTGTACTGTAGCTTTAATAATCTAAAGACTATCTAGGATGTATTCTATTCTAGATTCTCAATATTATTATTTATAATAGAAAAAACAATAAACTAGAAAAGATTAGATTATATTATTTAACAATAAAAATAGACAAAGCGACAAAGTTGTTTGTTTACAACAATTTTTTCCCCACTTCTAGTGTCAATAATTAATTATATTTCTAATGTTTGATTAGAGATTTCAACAAGATATATAGCTTATCTAGCTCTTCAGGTAGGTATTTATAATGTCTATATAGTAATAATTTCAAATAAAATCACTCTAATTTGATTAGAAGTTAATTTTAGAAAACAACAACAACAAAAAATAACCTTGCTCTTTGATAGTAATAAAATTTACAATAAATGACGTTAAAATTAAACTATTATTGTTTATAATTATTTCATTAAGAAAGGTATTGTGTAAGTTTTACTATTCATTTTGTAATAATAATAATAATAATAATAATAACATATAGTTTGATCCAAGTTTGGCGCGTCGTCCTATACCACGTGATTGTTTAATATTCGATAAAAGTTGCTGCTGTTAGCTTTATGAATTTAGTGTTAATCATTGATTAGTTAACTAGCTTACAGTTAGGTGTAGCAATTTGTTTAAAAAAAAATATATATACCAATAGCGGGCTTTTTCAAAAATATTTCCAAATTTCCTATACTTTATTTGTTTTTCTTTGATTTTGATTCAAATTTGTTTGTTTTGGTTTGGATTTTGTTTATTTGGAGTGATTGAAGAAGAATTAAAAAAAGGTGGGTGGTTTTTATTGTTTATTTTTACTTTAAATCGACCTAAATTATAATTTTTTGATCTTCACCTATATTCTTGTTATTACCTTGAATGTTGTTATTTCCATATTAATTAAAGGCAGTATTAGGTCATCGACTGTATTTGTTTTTGCTTTTTTTGTTCACTGAAAAAACCTTAAATTTGTTGTTGTTGTTGTTTAATTAAACCTATACCAATAATTGTTTCTATTTATAGAATTTTTCCAAATGTAGTTTTCTGGTTCACACATTATCCTCGTGATATTCGATTTTTACATTCCAAGATAAGTCTTTCGAGATATGAATATGAAAATTCGAGAAAATCCTCAATTATTATTATAGAAAGTCTAAAGAATTTGTATTATTTTTAAAAGCACGACATGTTCACGTGAACATTTCTTATTACAATACAACAACTTTCAAAATTATTATTATTCCGGCTTGATGTGTTTTCAAGTAGTTTTGTTGCCAATAAAAGTCTATTTTTAATATATGTTTGATGCTGTTTTTTTTTTCTTCAATTTTATGAATAATTAAAGCGATGTTAATTAGTTTTTTTTGTTGGTGTGTGAGCTAAATTAATTTACAACCAACAAAACAACAACTCGTGATTATAACATTATTTGTTTATATATCCTTATCTATTTATAGATTAAATAATTGATAATAATTCTATCAATATTGTGCGTGTGAGTATTGCAATTACCATACCATAATCATACATCATGCGTACCATAACAAAGTATTTAATTTATAATTGTAGGCCGCTTAACTAACTGACCTATAAGTTATCGTTGAGTTTATTTATCATCATTGTATATATACGAAAACATGTTTTTGTTATTACACATACACAATTTTAATATTCAAGGATGGTTGTTCTAAAAATGGAATCGTATTCATAATGTTTTATAGCGCACATAATTTTAGATTTCTTATGGATAACTGAATTCAATTTGGGATAGGACTGAGGGACTAACTTACAAAGTTCTAGTAAATTTATAGTTTGTCTATTTTAAATTGGTCAGCTTCACTTGAGATTCTTCTACATAGAATCGTGGTGTATAAATAACTAACTACTCCTACTCCAATATCTGTGTTGTTGTTGTTTTTTTTTTAATTGTTTTTTCTGATTGTTTTACAGATCATACGTCAATGAAGATGATGAAACGCAAATTAGCCATGCCACTGCTGGGGGTGCTGCTTTGGGTGATCTCCATCCACGCAGGTACCTTCGCTGCGGCTACGCTACTTCCACGTCCAATTACAGGTACAAGCCGCACTTATACCATCCAAATAGCATATTTATCCTTAAAATTTGTTTTTTTTTCTCTTTACCAATAATATAATCGTGTCATGTGTGTTGTTGTTGTTGTTATTGTTTATATTTTGATTAACACTCTGCCTACCATTTGAATGTTTAACATATTTTGTATTTTGTTGGAAAAATTTGGTGAAATTACAGGGGTTGGTGGTAGTAATTCTTGATGCTTAATAAATTGAAAAAAAATGTAATTTTGCAAAAACAAGTGGGAACCAACCATCATTACCCTTGTATTTGTGGGTTGAAATTCGCGGTTTTGAAGTATAAACATTCACACACACGCACACAGGCACATTATAGCCATGCAAAATTTTATTAAAAAAAAAAAACGAATGGAGAAAATTTTAAGAAAATTCTTTTTTTTTTAAAAAAAAACAAAATCTCGTCAAAGCTATTTGGTAACGTTTGATTATTACTTTGTTAATTATCTTGAATTTGTCTAGTTTGTGTTACAACCATTCTCTTTTAGGTTGTTTTAAAACAATAATACTATAAATATAAATATATAAAATAAAAATATAAAAATGTCACCACAGAATTCTACTTTAATTAAAATAAATAAATATAATAAAAAAAAATTCTGTGGTAATTTTTCCCAACATTTTTAAATGGAAATACAAATTATTTTTTGTATCATATATATATATGCAAACAAAGGATTTTATCCTGTTTGTAAGAAAATTTATAAAATAAAAATAGAGGTAAGACATGTTGACCTAATCATCTATCTATATATTTAATTGTTTTTTTTTTGTCAACTTTAACACACTTTGTAGATGAAAAGTTGTCATATTTGCACAAAAACAACCATACCATCTCTTCTTCATTTAATAATTTTTTAATATAAAGAGAGGATTATTTTTTTTGTGCAATTATTTATTTCGCGTTTCGTTGTTTCTCTGATCTATTTCTCGAATAAACAAACAAACAAAAAAATGATAAAGTTCGGTAATAAAGGCGCAAATTCCATCAAATTGCCAAACTTTATCATTTATAAAACAAAGTAATTCAAAGTGTAATTGTCGTAGATTTTAAAGCGAATTTATAATTGAATCTACAGAAATATTTGCGTTACTTTGTTTAAAATTGTTTTGCAATTGGGTAATTGTTGAATTTATAAAAGATCTTCTTACTGTGTGTTTAAACGAAACGAAAGAAAATCTTTTATAAAATAGGGGTGCTGGTTTATTATTTACAATACAATAATTTGTTATCAACCTTATTATTTATATTGTAAATATTATCAATGTTTTGTATATGTTTGAATATACACAATTTCTAATATTATCATATCATTATAGGAATTGGTAGATCATTAATACATCATCATCAACATCATTCAACATTAAATGAACAATCCGATGAATTTCCATTAACATCACCACATTCAACATTAATGAAAATCCCAGAAAAAGATTTGAATCGTTCTGTAATATTTGGTAATGGTGTTATATCGCGTATGTTACGTTTAGAAACAAATTTAGGATGGTCAAATATACATGTGAAACATGGTACACCAGCACATGGACAATTAATTGTATCATCACCAGAAAGGGAAGCATTAAAACAAGGACGTGATGCATTAATTGCAACTAAAGCTACAATACATTTAATGAATAATTTTTGTTATAAGTATAAGTTTAATTAAAATTAATTTTGAATTAATTTTTATAATTATAAAATTAATTAAATTTAGACATGGTTTAAATTTGGCTGAATGTTCTAAATATATTACATCATATTCATTAATATCAACACCATTAGAATCATCATGTAAAGAATTTCATAAAATTTGTATACCCGAAGAGATTTTAACGAAATATCGTTCAATTGATGGTTCATGTAATCATAAAATTGATGGATCACGTGGTGAATCATTTACAAGTTATAAACGATTATTATTCCCAGAATATTTGGATGGTGTACAAGAACCACGGCGATCATTTAATAAAAAACCATTACCATCACCACGTTTAATCAGTACAACAATTGTTAAAAGAGACAATAATAATAATAACAATCATCGTTATCGTGATGATAGTGAATTAACATTAGCTGTAATGCAATGGAGTCAATTTATCGAACATGATTTAAGTCATACGCCTATCAGTAAGATGAGTAAGTTGTGGTATTTTGTTTTAGAAACAAAAAAAAATAATTTTTTCCTTGTAATTTTAGTTCATACAGAAAAACCAATTGAATGTTGTGCTAGTAGTGGTAGTAATTTATCACCAAGATATATCCATCCATTCTGTTCACCAATTTCTATACCATATGATGATCAATATTATTCACAACATAGTTTAGATTGTATGACTTATGTACGTTCAGTAGCAGCTGTACGTTCAGATTGTAGTTTTGGTCCAATTGAACAATTAAATCAAGCTACCCATTATTTAGATGGTTCACAAATTTATGGTACAAATCAACGTAAATCAACACGTTTACGTTCATTTATTGATGGTAAATTATATGTATCACATCATAATAATAATAATGATAGTAGAATATTTTTACCAATATCAACACAACCAACAATTGATTGTCAATTTATTAATAAAAATTCCCATCATTGTTATTTATCTGGTGATACACGTTGTAATACACATCCGCAATCAACTGTAATGTATACATTATGGTTACGTGAACATAATCGTATTGCTGGAATTTTAAAACAATTAAATCCCAATTGGGATGATGAGATTTTATATCAGGAAACAAGACGTATTATTATTGCTGAAATACAGCATATAACATATGATGAATGGATACCAATAATATTAGGTAGACGTTATACAAATAAATTACAACATTTTGATGATTATGATGATGATATTGATCCATCAATTAGTAATAGTTTTGCAACAGCTGCATTACGTGTATTAGATTCATTAATGGTTGATAAATTGAAATTATATTTAGAAGATCGTTTTGTTAATATTACAATCAATTTACGTGATTATTTCAATAAACCGGAAATTATTGAAGAATCTGGTTATTTTGATGCAATCATACGTGGATTAGCTACACAATCTAGTCAGAAATTATCGAATTTTGTTGATGATGTAAATTACAAACTCGATTATTCGTATAATTAAACAATTTAAATTTTTATAAAATTTCTAGATTACTAGTCATCTATTTTCGAATGGCAACTACGGTTATGATATCTTCAGTTTAGATATTCAACGTGGTCGTGATCATGGTCTACCAGGTTATACAGCTTATCGTACACTTTGTGGTCTACCTAAAGCTCACGATTTTGACGATCTACTCGATGTCATTTCAATTGAAGTAATTATTATTATTATTATAATTAATAACAATTTTTTAATTTAATTTTGTTGTATTTGAATAGAATGTTAAAGTGTTATCAGATGTCTATTCACATGTTAATGATATTGATTTGATTGTTGGTGGTATATTAGAGAAACCAACTGGTGATTCATTATTTGGTCCAACATTCTCTTGTATTGTTGCTGATCAATTTTTACGTACACGTCGTGGTGATCGTTATTTTTATAAAAATGAACAACAACCAATACCATTTTCACAAGCACAATTACGTGAAATTGATAAAGTCACATTAGCTAGAATATTTTGTGATAATGGTGATAATATCAAGAAGATGCAACCGTTTGTATTTAAAAATATCGATGAATTGTAAGTTCACAAAAATTTGAAAATAATTGAATAATTGATTTTTATTTGTTTGTTGTTGTTTCAGTAATGAATTGACGGATTGTGAGGAGATACCAAAAATGGATTTAAGAGTTTGGTTGGATAATCGAGAGACTTATTATTAGGTGCCTTAATATATTAACAATTATTATTCTAAAAAATGTTTGTTATGACTTAATTGAAAATTGACTTAAGTAGCTTCATTTCGAAGACTGATTTTGTATGGCTGTTTCTTTTCGCTAGATTATAGTTTCATCATAAATATTCTCCAGTCATATTTATCTTGTTCATTTAATTTTCTATAGTTATTAATCATCAAATAATGAACTGGGAGGGTGACTATAAATATAATCGATGTATCAGTATTTATACGATTTTGTAGAATGACAATTTGTAGAAGATCATGTTTTATTTTTTTTGTTTGCTAATGTAACACCTAATATTATTTGAATTTTCTGCAATTTCTAAAATGTATTTGTTAAATTTATTGACAAATACTGTGGATTTGTTATTTGTCAAACTATATTAGTTTGATATTAAGATAAAAGTATCGTTTTTATTATTACAAGGTATAACTTTGATGGCCAATGAAGAATGAATAATGACTAACTCTAATTTCTTGTATTTATTTATAAATTTACACTACCGGTTTCAGCCATCTTCAGGTGTATACTACAAGAATTATGTATAATGTTAAAAGATTATTCCACATTAAAAAAATAAATAAAAGATAATCTACGTCAATATTAATTGTTTTACAAAAAAAATATGCATGTTTTGTAAAAATAACAAAAATAAAACAATTATTATTGAGGTAAGTTATCTTTTATTTTTTTAAAATAAAATAAATACAAGAGATTAGTTTGAATTTACTATAATATATAAGGATATATATATCAATGCCTATAATTAGTAAAAATATGTACCTTGTTGGCCTTTTATAGAAAACATCAATTTTGTAAATTTTTGTGAAATAATAAAGTGGCAATGTAAAAATTCGTTTGGTCATACCATAGCAATCCAGTTCCAGAACTACCAACAACTTCTGAATTGTTGTTGTCAATTATAGCAATTGAAGAAACTACTCTGAAAGTGTTCTAGACAACAAGTGGATGACAAATCTTTACTATAAGGTATTTCATTGTATTATAAATGGTTCTACTTTCAAACATTTGTAAAAAACGAAATGTTCCATTTAGTGAGAGGTACTCGTGTAAGAATATTTTGATTCCAGCTACGTTTATGGAAAATTTGAATTTCAACATGAGACTTGGTACAAAAAAAAAATCATTTCAAAACCACAATTTCCTCTATTTCTAAACTAGGAACAAACATATCAAAAAATCGATAGCAAACTAAACAATTAGAGCGATTAGTATGACAAAGATGTAAATCACTACTGTTATCATTACTTTTTGATTATTTTATTGTTTTTATCAATTTGCTACAGATAGCTTGATTTTAATACAAATTTTTTTCCAGTTTTATGCAATTCATTATTATGTAACACCGTATTTATTTGAATTTGTTTCTATTATAATGCATTCATATTTTTATTGATTTGGTAAATTTCACGTATCAAAATTATTTATAAATATTGAAGCATGAAATTAGCTTGTCCAAACAAACAAACAATCTCTCTATAATTAGATTAAGACATTTTCCGCTTCTGAATGGACACTGGACACAATAATGAACAAACAATGTAAAAGGATTGTAAATACAGAGATGTTACTGTGTGTAGTTTTTGTTTTTGCTTAATTGGAAATGATACAAATGCAAATTTGGAGTATAGTGAAAGTAGCAACGGAAAAAAAGCAAGTTTTTCTTAAATAAAGTCGCATATTTGTTCTAATATGATTGGTTTTTTTGTGCAATCGACACAGACACTTACATAATCTCGCACTAGACAGAACTAATAAAAAATTATAATTACTTTTTTTTTTACTGTTGTTGTAGTTGTAATGATTAAGCCTAAGGAGAATTGCAACAAAATTCTTAGAATTTGTTTAGATTTTGGTAAACATTAGTGTAAATCTGCAATAAAAACACACCCAGTCTAGATATCTTTGTTGCTTCTATAATGCTTAATCACGTGGAAAATTCTGCAAAAGTCAGGGCATAAAATGATTTTTTTTGAAGAATTTTTCCTTTTATTTGCAGTTTTCCAAGAGTGCCTTCTTCTAGTTGAAGCGAGCTCCCTTTCGACCCAATTATCATCCATGCAACTTCAAGTAAGTCTGAAAGGAAAATAGCAAAATTCTGGAAGAGCCCTTCCAACTCAAAGATTTTCTCTTGAATTCCAACAAGAAGCTGAACATTTTATATTTACCAACTTTTGTAAGTAAATAGATTTGTGGTTGTTGAAATTTCTGCTTTCTGATTTTTGACTTTTGACTTTTTACACTCAATTAATCTCTATATCATCATGTTAAATACGGTAAGGTTCATTGCTTGGGAAAAAAATGATTGCGAAACAGCAGTCTAGGCATGTTGGAACCTAAAAACCTTGAATAAGTTTTAAACGATGCTTCCTTTAGCTTGGAATTTAGTGTAACTCAATTTGTTTTTTTTTTTTTTTGTAAGGGGACATCCTTTATTTGCATAACTAATTATATTTGATTGTCGCGACTTTTTGCTGAATCATGCTACATATTTTGTGGATTTCTTTCAATTTTTATTGTATTGGAATGTCGAGCCTACACGGAAGGTCTTAAACATTACTGAAATAAATCATAATGACAAAAACACCTTTTACTGAATGCTTTGAGTTTGTAATCAGGAAAACTGTTGCATATACCTCGTTCTTATACCTAGTGAATGGCATTTGATTTTTTTTGTCATTGCAATTTGTAATTTATCAACTGAATCTTGAAAATTACAATTTCCTTTCGAAATCAATCAACAATTAAATCGGCAATAAATTCAAACAAATTAATTATAAATAAAGTTTACGTAACTTTATTACAAATAATAAAAAAAATATTATAACAATTCAAGGGTCTAAGGATAAAGTAGGTGTATATATATGTAGATACAGGACCGGATCTAATAAACCGATAAATTTATAATTGATTGTTTTTAGGGTGTGGTAAAGACAAAACAGACAAGTTCACAAGAATTGCTGTCATTATAAATTAACATTTTTATAACTCTAATAAAAAAAAAACAACTAAAATGCGTAATTGTTATTGTTAATAACAGAAGTTCCCAAACTATTAATTTCCAAAAATTGAACATATACGTCGACAGTCCTTTCTCTTTGAAGTAAGGCTAACATTTCACGACTTTTATTATTAAAAAAACGCAATAATTGGGAAATACCTGTCCTCTATCAGTGGCGTCAATCTCTTAAATTATCGCACAGACTATACATTTATTAGAATCGTTTAGTTTACAATTTGAAGATAATTAATTCTTCTTAATTAAGTATCTATAGATATAGATATCAACTGTATAATTTTAGAAAATTAATATTTCTCAACTGAATAGAGATCCCACATTAATTAAATCGATGATTTTTTTTTAATTAATTAGATGAAAACTTTAGGAAATTTGAATACAATTACGTACAAAATTGCACCACACTTTTCATTATTATTATTATTATTGTTATGATTATATGAAGGTTACTAATTCGAAATTGTATACAAGCTTGAGGGCTTTCATGGAATAACCTGATAATTCATAATTAACAAATAAAGAATGAACAAAAAAAAAATAAAATTGGAATTTAATGACCCACACACAGTTGCCGAAAAATTCGAAAGGAATTGTAACACTTTTTTGATCGATTATTGATTGTTTTAGTAACACGACTTTCAATAGTCATGTGATTTTTTTAGTACCTTACTTAATAATCGGAATTTGAAATAAAATTATATGAGAACTATGCCAACAGTTCTATTTTCCAGTTCTTCAGGGCTGGTTATCAATTTAAAAAGATTTAATGATAATTCATTAACATCAGATTATGGTTAATTAAACGTTAGAATTCAACAATAAAAAATGAACTAAAACCATGTCAAAAAATCAGCATCAATTAACAACAATTACGTGGACTAAACAATTAAAATCAAAAATTAAACACAAAATTCAACAAACATAAACTACACGTGCATGAATCTATCAATTTCGTCAAACAATAAAATGGCTAAAAACCAGAAATAATAATAATAATAAGACAAGATTGTTTATTGTTATTTCCAATCAATGCCAAATACAGACAGAAATCGTACATTTATAGTTCAATTACATTATTTATTTATTAATTTGTTTATTTAATAAAATTGTTAATAGGTGCAATGGCTTATAAAAATTACTACATTACTAATAAATTTCCTAATTCGTATTTTTCTATTTAATGCTGAACAAAATTAACCTGGATTGATGCAATTATTGCAAATTAAAACAAAAACAAAAAAATGCAAAATTTGTAAAAGTTGTCATATGTAAAATACAAAATTTATTCAAAATTACCATTTTGCTCATTTTGTACCTAAATGATTACAATAATCACTTGAAATTCTATTAATTTATAAACAAATTTTATTCAAATTAGTGGAAGTAATCGGTTTTTCTGGGTTTTTAGCATCATTAAGATACCGTTGATTTTGTGTTTCAGAAAAGGTAATTGCTGATCATTTGATGAAATTCTTCCCCCACATCGTATAGGGGGATATGTAGATCGACCGAAAACAACAACAACAACAATACTTTCTCTTTCTTTGCCAATGTTATATAAAGAAGGGATGTTTAAGGCAAGGTTTCTCAGTAGTTGTTGTGGTTTCAGTGTCTTGTTTGTTTACACCCTCTCCACAAAACAATAATATAGCAGGATTCATCACAGGTAGGCTGCTCATAATTTATTAATTTTTCGTGTATTGTGATGTTGTGAAATTGTTGTTATTCAACTGAATTTGTCGTAAATTTATTAATAAATTTGTTGAAAGAAACAATAGAACAATATAGAGATTTTCTTTTTGTTTAATAAACAAAAAAATTTAATTAGATTCTACGGTAATTGAGTTAAATAATAAGAAAGTGACATAATTAGGGGGTAGATTTCAAACGTCTATAAATCAAAACGAAACAATCACAATTCATATTTTTCCCATTTGGTGGTGTAATTTGTTTTTGTTTTAATTGTAAGATTTTATCGACTTCTCAGGTATAATTACAACAATTGAAGTGAACTGTAATTAATTTCAAATTAGTGTAATTAAGGGCATTTTCTTATTAATTAAAATAATTGTGTCTTAGAAGATGCGTATGTTTATAAAATTAACACTCATAGTTTTAGGAGAAATTAAACTAAATAGTTGCTAATTATCCCCTTTTTTAGCGATCCATTCATTAAAAGTGCTAAGTTTGCTTTTCTAAAACAATTAACTCCCTAGCGCCCTAATTTTAACTATTTTGTCGGATATCGAAAGACAGGCAGATAGTAGGGTAGTTTTCTTATCGTAGTACCCTTTAGTATAGTAGGTACTAATAATCTTATTAGCACCCCAAAATTATACAGGGTTGGTGGCTCAAGTGTCGCACTGATTCGAGATCGAACATTTTGTAGAGAAGGAACAGAAATAAATGTTTTAAGAACGTTTACGGTGACACCTCAGTAGTCCCTTGAGGCAGTCAAAAAGGCAGTACACGTTCTTAAAACTTTTATTTCTGTCCCTTTTCTACACATGCAGATCTCGAATCAGTGCGACACTTGAGCCACCAACCCTGTATGTAGATGTATGAAAGTGCTAACTTTATATTTTAAAGCAATTGATCCTGTTTAGCACAAAAATCGCTAGCACCATAACATCCCAGATTTTATCTGTCTTGATGAACATTTTGGAGATTTTCTTTATTACCAAAAATTGGCTCTAGTTTCACGTAAATTGTGTAAATTTGGCACTGTTTTCTTTTCCAATTCAGCAAATTTCAAAAATAACATAACAATCCCTATCAAACACTCTAAGATAGTGTTAGCAAATATGATTTAGGTCTTTCAACTTAGCCTTTGGCGTTTAATTTTTGGAAATAACCGCCAATTTACATCAAGTACAAAAAAGTTTGTGGTTTACCAGTAATAATAAACCGAAACATCCATCTTTTCAGAGTAAATCACCGGTTTTTCCACAGTCTTCGGTTACTAATTTGGAATTCCAATCAACATTTCACAGACTTTTAAACAAACCTTCACGCTTTTCATTCAAGTGTATCGTTAGTTTTTTTTTGTTAAATCAATACAAAAAAAAAAAAACAACAATCATTACCTCGTACTAGTGCTAAACTTGAATGGTTCTAGATTTAATTAATTTCATACTCATACAATAGGGAAAACAGGAATTCACATGACATTAAATAATCATATTAACATAATAATAATATTCTTACATACTTGTGATAATAAAAATCAACT
This sequence comes from Lydus trimaculatus, assembly GCA_037414755.1. Lineage (NCBI taxonomy): Eukaryota > Metazoa > Arthropoda > Insecta > Coleoptera > Meloidae > Lydus > Lydus trimaculatus. The sequence goes on along the minus strand of JAZBGY010000108.1, from coordinate 56,264 downwards.
TTCTTAAACAATAATCATAAATCATTATTAAAAGTGTATATCAGATTTCTAAATTGGTGATGATTGAATCAATCTAGATAGTAATAAACAAAATTATGCACTTGGTTTGCTCATTAAGTTGTATGCAATTCAAAATTGCATATACACGATTTTAAGAAAAATCCCAAGACTTCTGTTTATTGAAGTGAAAGGTAACAGCTATATAGTTTTTCGTATTTCATAACGATATAAACAAAATTTTGATTTGTTTTTATTATAAATTCTCAATTATAACAAAAAAAACAATTTTCGAAGAGAACTAGATTTCCTACTTCTAATTAATTAAAATAAGATTAACCTATCGAAAATTTGGTTATATAAGAAGAGGTCTTGCAAGAGAGAGAGAGAGAGATTATTTGTTATTTCCTTGAGATGATCTTAAAATTATAATTTAGCTTAATTATAAATAGATAGATAGTTTAAAAGTTCTAACATATACTCCGATATGTATTTATGTAATTATTATTTCAATATTTACGACATTTGCAAAAAATGGAAGCTTTCACTTCATTAAATTCAATAAAAATGTAATGAATTATCATACAGAATTGGCCATAAGTTTGGTTATCCATAGGAAAAATTCTCAAGTTTCGTAATCAACAGCTGCAATACGATTAAAAATTTTTTGCTTAAACGAAGAAATTCACACCACGTTGTAGGTTTCTTTCTGTTGTGATAGTAGTGGTGTTTGCATGCCAAAAATAATTATATGTTAGGAGTATTGTTTTGTCGGCGCATTATAATTAAATGTTATCGCATTCAAAGATCCCCAATCATGCGATCTTCTCTTGCAGGAATCTTTAATTGAATTAATGGTAAAATACTAACGAAACAGTCTTGGTTCCTTCTGCTTCCCAAAGATTTACTCTTCCACTCACACATCTTCTATATGCCAAAAATTAGCATCAAGTTTTGGAGAAACCGATTTCGAAATTTTTAAAAAAAAAACTGTAAATTGTCATAGAATATGTTTAGAAATTTGGTGAAAGTTTGCAAAATTTTCAATGATTCACTATCTTGATAGAGATATGATTAAATTTACGTAATTCCGTTATAATATCGAATGCGTAATTGTTACGTTTTTATCGACCTTGTGTTCTTTGATTTCATTTTAATAAATTAATTATATGGTATGTTAGGTACCTAATAGTGTTTACGTTCACTCCATCCATTATCAATGGAATTGAATCAGATCGAATAATGTTGTAATTTACTGTTCCAGATAGCGAATATGATAAAAACATCAGCAATTACAGCAATATTGCTTCTACAATTAATTTTTGTATGTAGTGTACCACCCAGTCAATATGATGTATTTTTACAACATCCTCGAAGTTTTCGATATGATGGTCCAAATTTCGGACAATTCTCCACTACACCCAATTTCGATACTGGAAGGTACTGATCCTCGCTGTTATTATAAAAAATAACATTAAAACAATTTGGTAAAATTTTCAGTAATTTCATAACACCAATTCCGGGTTCATTATCGCCACAACAGAATGCAGGATGTGGAACACCTCCAGCATCATGTCCGCAAACTCGATATCGTTCTTATGATGGATCTTGTAATAATTTACGTAATCCAGTATTGGGTACACCGAACACACCATATACACGACTTTTACCACAAAATTACGGCGACAGTACGTATTTTTTAAGTCAATTGTTTGAAAAAAAAAAAACAACAAAATTGTGAGATTTTTGTAGGAATAAGTACTCCAACTGTAGCAGAAAGTGGCCGTCAATTACCAGCACCAAGAATTTTAAGTCTTTTACTATTCCCTGATAAGAAAGTCGAAGATCCACGATGGACATTGAATGCAATGCAATACGGGCAAATTATCACACATGATATGAGTATGATTGCTGGCAGTACACAAGCACGTAAGTTTACAAAAATTTCAATTAACACAACCAATCAAAAATTAATTATTATTGAATTAATTAAGAACCACACTCAACAAGATGTTGTTCACCAAATGGTCAACTGCTCGAACTCGCTAATATACCAGAACATTGTTTCCCTATAGTCATCCCAGATGATGATCCAATCTTTTCACATAGCAATACGAAATGTATGAATTTCGTTCGAACAATTACCGACCGTGATCGTAATTGTGTTGGTGGTTATCAACCTGCTGAACAATTGACTGCTGTCAATCATTTCTTAGATTTATCAATTGTTTATGGTAATAATGATCAAATAAATCAACAAGTTCGACAATTTCAAGGTGGACGATTACGTGTCGATATCCGTAATGGTAAACAATGGTTACCAAGATCGAATAATGCTAGTGGTGTTTGTTCGATAAGAAGTCAACAAGAGGCTTGTTATCTAGCTGGTGATACACGTGTCAATCAAAATCCACAATTAACATTATTACAAACGATTTTATTGAGAGAACATAATCGTATTGCTGATAATTTAGCAAAATTGAATCCACATTGGGATGATGAAACATTATTCCAAGAAGCACGTAAAATTGCAATTGCCGAACATCAATTCATTTCATATTATGAATGGTTACCGATATTTATCGGTTTACGTAATGCTATAACGCATAAAATCTTGTACAATACGAAAGATTTCGTTAACGATTATCAAGAGAATGAAGATCCGACGATTTTAAATGAACATGCAACTGCAGCTTTCCGATTCTTCCACTCATTAATCGCTGGACGACTCGAGTAATAATTTCCATAATTTTTCTTTTAAAAAAAAACAAATAAAAAAATCATCCAATTTCAGTTTAGTTAACGAACATAGAAGTAGTTATGCTAATTTACGTCTTTCCGATTGGTTAAATCGTCCGGGTATTTTAGAAGAAGGTGATAATTTCGATGAATTAAGTCGTGGATTGGCTACACAACCCGAATTAGCATCCGATAAATATTTCGATAGTGAAGTAAAATTGGGGCAAACCAAACGTGTTATTATATTGATTGTTAATCATATTTTTTTTGTAGATTACGCAATTTTTATTTAGAAATGGTCAAACGTTTGGAACAGATTTACGTGCTATCGATATTCAAAGAAATCGTGATCATGGTTTAGCTTCATATAATGATTATCGTGAACTTTGTAATCTACCAAGAGCGGAAGTTTTCGAAGATTTCCTCGATGTTATTCCATTTAAAGTAAGAATTTTTGATACTAGACTGTAGTTGTATTTATCAAATAAATTTTTATAGGATGTTGATAAATTAGCAACAATCTATGAAGATCCAGATGATGTCGATTTGACTGTTGGTGGTTCATTGGAATCTCTAGTACCTGGTACACTAGCAGGACCAACATTTTTATGTATTTTAACACAACAATTCTATCGGACACGTGTTGCTGATCGTTTCTGGTTTGAAAATAGCGGTCCAACTGGATTCACTTTAGCACAATTGAATGAAATCCGTAAAACTAGTATATCACGATTGATGTGCGATAATAGTAATCATGTGCATGCTATGCAACCTAGAGGATTTGAACGTATCTCTTATGAGTAAGTTGAATTAATTATGATTTGTTTAATTACAATTAAAATTTTTGGTAATTTTAGTAATGATGTAGTACCTTGTGAAGCACTACCAAGTGTTGATTTAACATTATGGAAAGATGGTAGTATCGATTTTACACAACCATTGATAAACCATGGATTTTATGGTAAAAAATAAGGTTTAATTAATTAATTTAATCTAATTATAATTATATGATAAACAGTATTAATATTAATCATTTATTATTATTATTATTAAATTAATATTTTTGTTATCAATCTAATAAAATGACTAAATAGATATAAATTGACTAATTGTAAGTACAATACACAATAATTAAAGTTTCGACTTCAATTTTATAGCCCGTTGTTTTAATACACGTCGTAAAATTTTACCTGATGGATTCCTTGGTATTTCATCAATAAAAATGACACCACCTCTCAATTGTTTTTGAGGTGAAACATTATCTGGTGAAAATACAAAAAATTAATAAATAAAAAAAAAACTACAATTAAAACCACAAACCCGCTATAAATTTTTCAATTTCAACTTCAGTAATTTTCCGATTTGGTTTCTTAACAACATAAGCTAATGGTAATTCACCGGCTGCTTCATCTGGTAAACCAATAACAGCAGCATCTTTTATTGAATTATGTGTTAATAATAATGCTTCCAATTCAGCTGGTGCTACTTGATAACCTTTATATTTAATCAATTCTTTGATACGATCAACAATATAGAAATATCCTTCATCATCATAATATGCAATATCACCAGTATGCAACCAACCGTTTTTATCAATTGTATCAGCAGTAGCAATTGGATCATTAACATAACCTTTCATTATTAATGGTCCTTTAAAACATAATTCACCTTCATTATAAGCACTTAAAGCGTCACCATTCTCATTAATTACCTAACAATAATTAATGTAATTATTGTAACAAAAATAGTAAAAAACAAAACATACTTTAACCATCATCCCAGGTACAATTTTACCAACAGATCCTACTTTAGTTTTACCATAAGGACTAACTAATGTACCAAAAGTAGTTTCAGTCATACCATAACCTTGAGAAATATGGCCTACTTTAAATCTACAATTCAAGTTGATCAAAACAAACTAATAAAAGCTAAGAAAAATAACAAAACTACCGTTTTTTAAGTTCATGTTCCATATCTTTACCCATTGGTGCAGCACCTGTACGTATCTCTTTAATAAATGATAAATCATACTGTTTGGTTAATGGATGTTTTAATAAAACTAACATCACAGGTGGTGGAACTACTAATCTTGAAACCTATTAAAATTATTTAAAGATTAATTAATTAATTCAATTAATTAATTAATTAATTTACCCTATATTTAACTAAAGCATCTAAGAATAGTTTTGTTTTAAATCTACTCATAACTACCATCTTTTTACCTCTAAGTAAATTTAGGAACATTATCATAAAACCCATAGAATGGAAAAATGGTGATAGACCCATTAGAGCATCATCAGGATCTTCATTTTCGATAAATTGCGACATTACATTTCTATAAATAAATCGACATTTTTATTAATTTGTTTAATAAATAAGATGAAAATAATGAAAAAAAACCTTGCTGCATCTATATAGACTGTCATATTTTCATGTGTACACATCACACCTTTCGGTAGACCTGTAGTACCAGATGAACATAAAACTGTTGCTATTGTTTCTTTAGGATCAACAGGTATAGCTTGATAATCATCATCGAGATTATCACAAGTTGCACCATTAATAATTTGTTGATACATTGTGATTTTTTTATGTTTTATTAATTCATTACCGAATAAAACGAAATTATTTAAATATTTATGTTTCGATGATATATTTATCATTTTTTTTATTGTTGTTTGTGAACAAAAAACAACTTTTGGTTTTGACAAATTGAGGACATGATTTAATTCACCTAAAATACATGATAACGTTTAAGATTTTTGATAATTTTAAACTATTATCTGACTGATACCTTCAGTATAATCAGGATTTAAAGGTGCAAAAGTAGCACCAATTAGAAATGCAGCAACTGGTACTATACAGAATTCTAAACGATTCTCACTATTTATTGATACAACATCACCAACATTTATACCAATTTTTTGTAACCATTTTGCCACATATATAGCACGATTTAATAATAAATTCGCTGGTAATTCTTCATCGGTTGTAGCGTCCACCTTTCAATTAATTTGATCATTAGTGCTAGGAAAAAACAAAACAAAAACAAAGTAACTTACTTGTATAACAGTATCACAATGTGTTTTCAATATTAATAATAACAATTCACCTAGAGATCCTTCAATAAAACGTTCAAGTTCAGGACCAACAATTACATTTGTTTCGCTCATTGTATTTTCTAATAATTACAATAACACTTCACTGTGATTAACTAAAATAAGAGAAATCGACAGATTTGATGTAAATTAGTAAATATGCCTCTCTATTTCCATTACGTAACATGAAATTTATTCATTTTTAACGAAATTTGTCTCACCTTAACCTAAACATTGATTACTTCGAATATATTAATTTTTCTATACACCAACATTTAGATACCACCTAAAATTAAATAAATAACAATCATGTGAATTGTAATAATTGATAAGATATTTAAAATTAATGAATTTTGTACCTATGTTTTTGATCTTTGTAGTCGGCACCTCCTATTATCGATATGCCTAATTGTTTATAATTGAAAAACAATTGAAGATCACAAAAATTTACAGGCTTACCACACTTTTTTTACAAAAATTACTAAATAATTCATATATTATTCAATATATTTCACCTATTTACTTAGGTGATTAGGTAAATTTATTAATATAAATGATAAGATAATGGAATATTGATGGAAATACCCGAAAATTGCTTGAAAACACGGTGAAAGTACAATAATTGTAAATATTTTAAATTTATTGAATGATATCGTATGATAATTTCCAACCAATCAGTAGGTAGGATTTTCTACGCATGCTACCAATTGTTGTTACACGTGTATTATACAGAATAGTCAAAGATCAATGATAAGATTTTGTTTATTTATTGGTAATATTGCGAAAATTTGCAAATTCTCGTCACTATTATTATGAAATTTCATCAATTTACTATAATTATGTAAAGAAATATTTTATTATTTGTTTTTGTTTTTTATTAAAAATTGCCCAACATTGTTGATATACTCTGTATATTATTGTCGAATATAGTAGATGACGCCATCTTGTTATAATCAATAGAAGTTGTTAGGTTCGACAATATAACCTCACTTTTGAAGCGTCTTGTTTTCGTAATTTCCTGATTTGATAAAATTATCAATTATGGGTTCTGTTGATGTTGTGATAGAAGAAAAGAAAGACGATGCTGTCGATAGACAGAAAGTATAACCGTTTCTGTTGCTACCTAATCGATTTTAATGTTTTTTTTTGTTTTGTTTTATATTTAAGGTTTGTCCCTTTCTATTACGTGTATTTGTTTCATCGAATGGTTATCATTTTAAAGCATCCGATTATAATAAAGGTAATACACCACAAAATGAATTACAAATTTATACATGGAAGGATGCAACATTACATGAATTAACACAATTAGTAAAAGAAGTTAATCCAGAAGCTAGACGTAAAGGTACAAAATTTAGTTTTTCATTAGTATTCCCTGATATGAGAGCACCTGTATATCGTATGCGTGAAATTGGTAATACAACAACAGGTGTTAAAGGTTCTGATGATTTAAAAACATTAGGACAAGCACGTTTTGCTATTGGTGATTTTATGGATATTGCTATTACACCAGCTGATACATGGGGTAATAATAGGAAAGGGTATTCACAGAATTATAATAATCATAGACAACGACCCTATTAAAGATCTGCTGTAGTTTTTTTTTTCGTTTTTAATTTTGCTATAATTAGCTTTTTTCAGTCAATATTTGTAAGTAAATAAAGACGTGTCGTATGATAGATTTTTTTTTGTTTTGCGTAATTCCATACAACACTCCATTTTATTAACAAAATCTCCTCCATTATCACAAATCCCATGTGTACATCTCCTTTAATATTTCGAATTTTCCCAGGAAACTCCAAACTTAAAATCAGAAGTTAATCCAAACAACCGGCATCAGAAATGGTGCAGCTTACCGGTAAGTTGTATTTTAGTTATACTTCATCTATTTGGATTCGATCGATTTGACTGTATGATTAGTAGAGGTTCAAATGAATAGATTACAGTCAAGTTGACCGAGTCTAAAATACGCTTATCGTAGACTAAAAGAAAGTAAGTTTACGTAAGTCACGTGGTGTTCTACTAGCGCTCCTCATTCGGTGTAGTTTCAATGACATTAAATCGGATCAATATTACACGTTGTAAACTTTAAGTAATCCGAAAATGGAAAGTTTTTATGTAAAAAAAAAAAACGCTAAACCAACCTTAAACATAACAAAAACAACAAATCCTAATGATACGGAAATCGTGCCTAAAAAATTTGATTAATATTTCAAAACACAAAAAAAATCTGAACAACAACAAACAGATTCTTCGTTTAAAATAGAAGAAATCCGTTACACAATCATTCGATTATGGTAATTTGGGTATTTTCGACTGCTCACATAGAATTCAAAAGAAAAGTTTCAATAGTTCCATACGAGTTCAATACGAACAAAATCTTTGTAGGTCACACAGACTGGCAAATTAACTTTCACTCTCGTTTTTTGTTGTTGTTTAATAAAACCATAATACTTGAAATTATTGCTAATATACGATGAATTATTGTAGAATTGTTAAACAAGGATTTTTATTACAAAAGAAAAAACTGATATTTATTAACAAATTATGGCATTAATTATAAACTAATATTGTGATGGTAAAGGTCTAAATTGTTGTTGTGATTTTCTATTCTGTGTTTGTCCTCCAATTGCTAATGGCTGTTTATTCTGTAATAAAGCATCATCTTCTTGTTCTTCCCGTTGATCACATTTATTACCAGTTTCATACGTATATTGTCTACGTACACCATCTGGATCAACATATCCATATTTACCACGTGTCATACAATCAATACCTAATGTTTCCTCTTTAAATGTACCATCTTCATTCTCATAACCCCATGTTATACTACCATCAGGATTATCTGTACGATATTTACGTAAAATTTGTACAATTGGTTTTTTTCGACGTGACGTTTGACGATCATCATCTTGATCGATATATTGTGATGGTTGTCTTGCTGTTGGTGTTGGATTGTTTTTTGGTATTTGTCGATATTGTTGTTGTTGTTGTTGTTGTGGTGGTTGTGCTTGTTGTCGTACTGGAACTATACGAATTTGTGGTTTCACACTATCTTGTCGTAAAACAGGTAAAGGACGTGGTGTATCACGGATATCTTGTCGTAAAAGTGGTAACGGTCTTTCCGGACGGAATTGTACTGGTCGTTGTGGTATAACTGCTGCTGGTAATTCACCATTATCATCATCATCATCATTATTATTACCGTTTGTTACAGCTTGACGTACAGCTGATTGTAATGCTGAGATACCTAATTTTGTTACTTCATCATCAAAATTATTATTATTATTATTATTATTATCGATTTGTTGTGGTTGGGGTGTTTGTGGATTATCTTCTGGTTCTTCAACAACTGGACGAATTGGGGCTGAGTTAGCATTTGGTATTGGACGACGTAATCTAGGCAGTGGTCCAATATCACTATTTAAACTATGTATACGTTGGCGGTTGGGTTTAGATTGTGGAAGTAAAAGAGCCCCTGGAATGTTGAGTCTTGGTGGTAATTGACTGGTGACTTTATAGAAATTCAACTGTAAAATAGAAATTTTATTATAAATAAGATGAAGAAAGTGGAACATTTGCTTTTTTATTTTTCGATTATTAACATAATTTTTTGATAAATTATATAATCGGAAATTGAAACTTGTTTAAACAATAATAATAATAAAAAAAAAACGGTAATAGTAAAAGTACCAAGGTTGAAATTATTTATAAAAATCGGTAACGGAATATCAAGGATTTCAAACGCCTTTAGCTATAATTTTTATCAACAACAACAACAACTAAAAAAAAATGTTTAACACTACTACTACCCCTATTTTATCGAGAAAACCTTTTTTTTGAACAATTTCATCAAATAAATCCACTCCATCACTAGTAAATATCCACCACAAAACACACACATACACAGAGAGCAAAAAAAATCCCTTTTTCTACCCTGCTGCTTTTTCTTTTTCTAGTTGTGTTGATCAAGTAGGAACAACTTACCACAAATAATAGGGTGGAACATAATGTGAAAGTATACAACCGCATCTTTCGTATATATTTTGTGTCTTTTTAATTATCACAACTGGGTCGTGACAATTGTTACTTGGAGTTATATATGAGTGCACACCCCACTTGCATTCAATTCTTGTTTTGTATGAGAGAGATAGAGAGAGATTGACCAAGCCCAATCTATAGGTAATATATATATATATACCTATATATAGTCTATTTTATTACTTTCACACAATATTAAACTTTAATCCAAATACCTAGACAATACCATCGATCTAAACGTCGATTATTGATTGTCATTTCAAATTAGTATTCGGACAATATGCGTCGATTCACGTTTCTGTAATTGTTTCAGAATAATAAAGATCGGACAGGAAAAGCGAAAGTTTTCAGAAATTTCACCAATTTCGTTAATTAATTAATTAATTAATCCAAATATTAATGATCTATTAAGTAAGTGAATGAACTATAGAATTGTTATTTGTTCGATTCAAGATATCGTCGTTGTTGTTCCCCTCGGATATTCACTGTAGGCTTCTTCATCTCATCTTTATTGCTTTGGTCTCTCGGTATATAAACAATGCTATAAATTTCCTTGTAAATAACTGATAGTTTTTTGATCCTACTAGCTGTGGAGAAGATGTGTAATCTTATTTACGTACCTGTCAGGAATGCGGTACGTGTTTTGGTTTTTCAAGTGTTTTTTTTTTTAATTTATTTTAATCAAATATCTTCGTTGCTTATTGCTGGTTAAAGTAGTCAAAAGAGGCCAAATTTCGTGGTTTGATACTAATGAAAATTGAAGAAGTCCTTCAGGCTTTACTGTAAGAATATGAAAAGTTTTGGTAGAATAGATAAAGTTGTTTTAGTTATTCAAATGGGCTTTATTATAGTTAAAGGTTCTTTTTAAGTGGAAATGTTTGGAAAATTTAGAGTTTTCTGTTTGTGACAAAGTGTTGTTTTCATAAATTTGCAAAAATGCTTCTTACTTGATATTTATAGAATTTAAATGTATTTTTTCAATGACTAGAGGAAATTTATTTAAAACCAGTTACAAATAGAGAATATGCTAATTGAAACTTTCCACATTCAAATCGTTAACGTTAACATTAACTAAATTACTCATCCGGGCCTAATTAACTCGAAAAAAGTCTGTGATACCGGCTGTTTTTCCTATTTTTTTTTTTATATAATTTGATTGTTTCAATTATGTAACTTTTTGAAAAACTGAAACTTAGTAAGTAGACTTTCGAATTGTTTGATTTTATTTTTAAGTTTATTGAGGTATAGTTGGCTAATCCGTTAAATTTGATGTTCAATCATCCAATTAAGTTTGAAAATTGCAAAAATTTTACACACAGGAAAAAAAGCATGTCTTTCAACTTTATTAAAGATGAAAAACCATATTTAGATTGAGCCCTCAGGAATGCGGTCACAGCCTTTATGATGAAATGCGATAAATTGACGTTTTAAAACCTTGACACTCCTGTGCTAGTTTGGTTTGTTGGTAAAACAACCCAGATTTTATGCGAATTAAAGTTAAAATCTAGGAGCTAGATTGCGCATGTGTTTGACGCTATTGCTACACATGTCAATTAGTGTTAAACTTGCGGATATACTGCGGAAACTCCATTATTTCACATAAACACAAGTTGATTAAATAATATAGATTGATACTCACTTTCATTGATCATTATGTTTGTTATTAGTGGATTGTTTTTTCAAGAACAATAAAATGCCAAAGTTGAAGTTTATCTTTCACTTGTAAAATTCAATACTTTTGATCTTATAATTAATGGAAACAATTTAAAAAAAAAAAAACGCAAACAAATAACAACAACAAAATAAACGTTTCGTTGATTGGGAATTTATTTTTGGTCTTCCAAAATTAAATTTAGCAACGTGAGATAACGCTCGAGGCTAAATATTTTCAAGATATTCATGATGCATTCAGCTTTCTTATTTTAAACACGATATTTTATCATTGTTTTTTGTGAAAATTCTTTCCGATATAATCAAAGTTGCTATATGAACTATAGATAAGCTAGAAAACCTCTAGCGTTGAAAATTGAAAATAAACTGCAGTATATAAGGTAAATCAGCTATACTGGCGCTAATTGAATAATGGTTGTTTCTTAAATAACGAAAATTGGTGATAATGTGATAGAAAAAAGATACCCGTGAATTATGGAACATTTCTTCTACAAAAAGTAAGTAGCAATATATTGATTGTTGTTCGATCTATGTATAGTGGTCGCCCATTAATTTGTGTAGGTGTCTACTACTAACAAATGATCTAATAATTATCCGATTTGAAACAACTTGATAACAACAATATTGATACAAGATACTATATGTAAAGCTATTTGGCAACGGCTATACACATACATACATATCCATATATTCAAGCAAAGGTGTATGTTCAACTGAACAGCACACGTGTAATATTCTCATATTTTACAATTTATATTTCCGCTTTCCCCAATATTGGAATCTACCTCGATTTATCGTTTCTTTTTCAATTCGTATAACAAAATAAACTTTATAATACAATTTTTTTCCACAATTAAAATTTTAAATTGCAGTTTTCTACTTCAATGATTCTAATGTTATTTGGTACCAGAACCGATCTAGTTGTTCGTTCTTTTTTGTTTTGTTTTGTTTTAAATATTTTGTCTTGTTTTCCAACAACTTCAACAATAAAGTACGTCTAGATTTAGTTAAATTGTGTGAAAACTTCTGTTAATGTTCATGTATAAAATGACAGTAAACAGCTTTTATTAGAAGTTGCACCATATTATCCGAATGATAATATTTCAAAAACTGCAGTTAGATTCGTATATGCGTAAAAAATAGATCGTTACTTCAAAACGGAGAAAATAAGAGAAATACAAATTGAAAAAACAGAATAAAATCTACATTTTCTTACAATTCCACTACCACTTCTATGGGATATTGTCTGTCTTTGTTTGATTAATTCAAAGTCGTATTGTATCCCAACACATAAGATAAAGACAGTAGATGTTTATCCATCTATATTTCAGTTTATTTAACAGAAAAAAATAATGTAAATATTTATATTTTATCGTCATTGAAGTGTAGTAGAATACAAATATTATTATTATTATTATTTTTTTCTTTTGGAAAAATTGTGCGTTAACCGAACCAAATATTTCCGTTGACCTTTTCCGCATCGTTTTTACTAAGGGTTGATAGTATAGTAGGGGAAGATCGGACATGAAGATGATGAAAAATTCAATTTTTTCTCATAGAGTTTACGTCCAAAATATCAATCGATAGAATATGGATATCTTTACCAAAAAAAAAGAACGATATAGATAGGGAAAGTTATATTATAAAAAAAAAAAACAGAGAACGTTGGAAAGTTTTGAAAAAGTTCCTAAAAGTGAAATTATTCATCTTTCTTTTTTGGGAAATTAAACATTCCAATGCATTCTTATTTTTTTTTTTTGATTTAAAATTGTTGTATCATGTGAAAAACTAAAATAAAAATTAGATACAATAGAATGCATTTGAAAGAATAGAAAATGCATTGAAAAGTTTATTTGAAAGTTTCAAGTTTTTACAACCCTTGGGTCATTTTAATCAAGGCGAAAAAGTTTTACACAACTATCCTATTTATAAATCAATACGACTGGAGACAGGGAAATCACCACTAAAGTTTATACACAACAGACAAGATTTTTTTAGGATATAATCCGCTTATTTTAATTTAACCAACTTGACATGCACATTTTGATAAACAATTTCAATAATAAAAGATAAAAAATTACCCCGATTTTAAGGAATCCAACTGTCAACTTAATAGCGTAAGAATGACGAACGGCGACATTAACGACATTCGCAGCGTTAGCGTATTTGATAAATCGGCCCTTATAAATTTAAACACTTAAAGAAAACCGAAAAATAAAAATAAATCCACTCTTTCCCATTTCGACTGCTTCTAATATAATCCGTCGAATTCAATTTTAATTTTGATACGAGTCTATTGTTGTTAAAATATACAGTAAGAAGCTCTTATTCTCTTTATTTCTGGACGATACTAATTTGAAATTGTAATAACGCGTTCAATGTGTAAAAGTTGATTTGCCAGTTGGTATTTTTTGAAAGAGATGTGGAAAGCTTGAGAGCTTTTTTATGTATATTTGAATTGTTAAGTCTATCGTACGAATGCACATAATGGACCAACGCTGCTATTGCTGCTGCTGCTATATTCCCAAGTTTAAATAAAACTTTTTTTTTTTAACCGTTATTTTTATTTTGTTCTTGTTATTTTTATATTTTGCATTGTGTTAAGAAAAGGCGTTGATAATGATGACTGCATAAATTTTAATGATTCCCTACGGATTCACTAATTGCACTAAAGAGCATAAGCTTTCTATTCATAGAAATGTATATTTTTATTTATTGAAAGAAGCATTAATTTAAACACCAACAAAAGGAAAATTAATTTAAAATTCTCATCTAAAGGCGTAATATAACACTTTTTCTATATCAAATCGTATAATACCCATCAGAGTTTTTTTTTTTGTAAGCCTTCTAGTCACTTAGAGAATAATTAATGATACGTGGAACAAGTCCACTTTTGTCTTTACAGCTTTTCAGGGAAAGTACACGGTTTTCTTTTTTCTTTCGTTCGTCAACAAAAAAGTATAGAATTCTCGCTAGAGTGAAATATACTTTTTAATATTTAATTTACGTACCTACTCTCTATTTTTGTGTTTTTGTTTTAAATAATTACATTATGAAAATGCGAGTTTTACGGATAATCGGTACATTTATCACAGTGAAGTGTAGCTGTTTTCAGAAAACTGGAATTATTAACTTGTAGTTTGATTACACTTTAATTGGAGTTTGTGTGAAAATTACAACATACGAAATTTACCTGTTTTATGTTCAATACACCTGCCTTTTTGAATATTTCAACATGTAGGTAGATATACGAGGAAATTACTTTATTGTATATCAAAGTAACTAATTGTGAAGTTATAATTTTCGTTTAAATAAGAAAATAACTAACTTTATATATGGTAGTTGATAATAATCAAAGTTTGTTTGAACATTACAAGCTGCAAGTTGATTTTAATTAATGATTATTTACAAATAAAAGCAGCAGTGTATATTGGGGAAAATCTTTCTTATCAAACTTTGAAAAATCAAAGTACAAACCCACAAATGTGTAATTTGTGTGTTAAATTTCTTGTTCGTAATGTGTGAATTGTCGAGTAAATCTCATTGAAAATCGTGGCATGTATTTTCATTTCTGATCGACTTTGATATGAGTTTTACGTTTTCCTTTGAGAAAATAACAATTCTAAAGGTGTTTCCAAATGATATTCTTGAAACGTTATTGCAATAGGAATTATTATTGTTGAGACTATACTCTACTACATTTGCTTTTATTGTATTCAATTTATATCGTTTTATATTAAGTTTTATTAGTATTTTATTCTAATTTTAAATAATTATTAAAGAAAGATGTCGATTACGTTCAACTTGACGTTTAGTGAATTAAAAAGTTTCTATTGTTTGCATTTTAATGTTGTTGGAATTGTTGGCAAAGATCTTACAATGATTCTTTTCAATCTCTTGTCCCTTTATTTTTACGTTTTCGTTTTGGATCTTCAAAAGAAATTTGCATTTGTAGAATTGGTAATTGTTATAATTATTAAGCTGATTTGATAACAAGCTGTATTGTTATTTTAAAAAAAAAATCGGCTATTATCAAAGCTTATATTTTCTTAAGAAATGCTGCAACCGACATCACCCACTCTCATATCATCCATATAAATTAGAAATGATATAAAGAGAAATTGGTCAGTCGAAAATGTAAGAATATCGATTACAACCATCCCAAGTTTTGTGTTAATCTATCCATCTCTCTTTTATGCATTAAAAATGTTCCCTACCTGTACTGTGATACATTTCCAGGTGAGTGTATCAGATAAAGATCGATACTAGGGATGAGTGATGGGTGGTGTCAATAACACTTCTTACTGTCCATTGTCTCTTTCTGAACGTGTTTATTTACACTTATATGCTTCCAATTTTTCGTGTGTCAAATGCATGATTCTGTTGAAAAACGCATGATGCACAGGTCGGTTGTATACATCCTCGTCGTTTAACTCTACACCGTTCAACTCAGTTTGATGTATACACGTGCATCAAGTGCATGCCTTCGATGCACGTGTAAACACACCGTATGAGAGTGGGTGTTACTAATGCTTTTCCCTATGTGCCGCATACTGTATCAAGCAACATTATTTCCTTTTTACAGAATGTTAGGTAATTAAAATCTGTAATTTGTGGCTATTTTAAAGATTGTAGATTTTATAAATGAGAGCCATATTAAGATTTTTATTAAAATTTTCATTATTCTTTTATGTAAATACTGTAAAAATTGATGTTTACTTTAAAAGTTCGTTTTAAATTATTAAAAATGTTGAATTTGTCTTGATTTTTCTCCATCTATCTATTTGTTTGATAGTAACTCTTTTATTTCTTAATTACGCTTTAATTAAACGTAAAGACAACAATATCCAATATCTCATTGTAAACAAATTACTGAGCTTTATTAGATTTAATACAAATTTATAGAGTAGATAATGGTATTTAAATGGTGCTACAATTAATAATGTCGCTTCTACTAAATCTTTATTTGTACAAGAAACAGCTGTTGTATTATTACTTATATTCAATATAAGAAAGGGTGTTCTTTAATTAACGTAAAGTAGTTGGATGTTGTCACGTTCGAACATCAATAAGGCAATGTCTTACCACAGCTTTGAAAAAAATTCCCAAAGTTCACCAATTCTACTATTTCTTGCTGTCGTAGCAAATGCGGCGCCAATTAACCCCCAACTATTTAATGATAAGTAAATATAATTCCACTGATATTGATCGTATGTGTATTGTGGAAGGTATAACGTTGCCGCAATTGTTAGTAATTATCGTTTTTTTAGTATCTATTTATTTAATTATAAAAATCGTTGTAGGGCGAAAAATGGTGGATGCGCCGGGTGAATTTTCATTTACTTCATAGCGGAAAAAACCGCCTACATTCTTGTAGAGATACAAATTCAACATACAAAAGTGCCCATTTATCTACCTTTAGGCTTGTATTCTATTTCTATCTCTCTCTAACTCTCCCACGCTCTATCGTTTTTATCTTTTGCGAAATTTCATTTTCCATTGTAGTCACTTAAATGAATGATTAATCATTTAGCTTATCATTTATAATGGATTATATTTCCTTTTAACAAATCACAATATATATCTAACAATGTAGATATATATGTAATACTATTGTTATATAATGAAATGATTTTCATACACACAAACACTCAATAATAATAATAATCATTTAAAATGATGTTGTAGCCTCTCTATCTATTTATACATACATGTATTTTGTTCAATTGTTCAACGAAGCGAAAAGGGCAGGTGTTACATTTTAACTATAGAATTTAATTCAAACTTTAGCCTTTATATCAGTTTATACATCCATACATACACACACATATATATATCGTTTAGTATTAGTTTAACCATTTTGAATTGTTTGTATTTTCACTATAGGCTAATTTAAATTAGTTTTGTGGAATAATAGAGTAACTTTCTGTTCATTCAAATACTTTTAACTAATTTTCGTATTTAACAAAGAGTTAGATGATGGATTTGTATGTTGATGGTTAATTTATTAATCTGGCGGATTATGTAGGCAGTTTCGATTAAAAAATGATTTATTCATAAGCGTTCATACTGTGTGTGATAGCATTTATGTGATTTGCCTAATTACACCACAACGATTTTCTGGGGGGTTGGTTGATCCTTTTTTTTTTTGTTTTTGTTGGTAAAAACAACATCTAGATTCGGATTAATCAATCCATATTAAAGATAATATCCATTTTTAAATGATTTATTATTGTTTTTTTCTTCTATTCTTCATTCTTCTTTAATTATCAATCTTTTTTTGTTGTTTGTTTTTGTTTGTTTTCGTTGTAGTTTTCTATATATACAATGTCTATTTAAAAGAAAATTTCTATGGGAAAATCGTATTCATGAGAGTCGCTAACGTTTTTCAATAAGAACAACAAAAAATGATTAATGATAAAACACAAGCAAGCTGTGTGGTGAAAACCAGTAAATAAATTCTATATTTTTCTACCCTTATTTTTAATATTTATATTAAGGGTAACTGTTGAAGGCATATTATTAATTTATTAAGTCAAAACTTGACATGTTTTTGTTATAAACAAATTGTTAATGTGAAATGCGAGATATTGATGATCAAATGAAAATAATTGAAAATTTGTTATAAACATAACATAGGAATACAATTACATTTTCTAATTAATTGTTTGTTTATCAACTGTGTTTTGGTAAAAAAAATTTATGTAATTTGCTATGTTGATAACAATGTTAAATTAGAACACACACATACATATGTATTTATTGTTATGATTTCACATTACGAATTAGAGAAATTTTAATGTAATTCCAGATATCACATTAAAATGTTAATTATACAAAACAAATAGAGTAGGACGTGGATATTATGCAATTTTACTCACAATAAGAAATCAAACAAATTCAAATTAAAAATTGATTAAAAAGTAAAGTTTCTGTACAGACTTATCAAAAATCGGCCACAATTTAACCACAAAATTTAGGCGTAACAAATTCCTTTATGTAGACGGATTAAATCACACAATTTTGTTGAATTGCCGCTTTGACTCAAAATAAATTTGTTAGTTTTAAGTTTAAAAATGTTTTATACACGCTCGATTTTAAATGTCTGCTGCTAGGACTTACCGGACCTGACTTTAAACGATGCCGAAACTGCCGGCGTACTTCTATTGCTTGTTTTTTTTTTTTTGAAAGAAAATAGCATTAAAGTTTAAAAAATTTTTATTTTCCACAAATCAATTACAATCGTTTCTTTATTCTAATTTGATATCCATCGATCGGTCGTACTGATATGTCTGCTCTTAATTTTTTATAAATATCCACATATTTACCTTCAGCTTCAATTACATATTCCTTCAATATATGTACTAAGAATAATTTAATAAATGTTTGGGCAAACAATTTCCCTACAATAAAATATTACATAAATGTTGGAAATGGTGATAATCTATATCTATCTCACGTATAAATTATAACTTATCTTAATTAACAAAAAATTAATTTATTTAAACGACATTATTATTCATAAGTTGTTTGAATTTTATTACCTACCTATACAACCACGTGGACCAGCACTAAATGGTAAATAACAAAATGGATGTCTTTTAGAAATTACATCTGGTAAAAAATGATCCGGATAGAATTCTAATGGTCGTTCCCAATATTCTGGATTCAAATGAATGTTAAATATTGGTATAGCAATACCACAACCTTTTGGTATCACCATATCATCTATAAATGAAAAAAAAATAAAAAAATACCATATAGTTATGATTGTTTATAAGTTTACCCAAAGGAAAATCATCGTTGCATTGCCGTAAAATGTATGGTGCAATTGGGAAAAGTCTCAAAACATCTTTAACACATTGATCAAGATATACGAGTTTTGTGATATCATCAAATGTTATATTATCAAAATCATCAATTATATTGATTATTTCTTCATATGCTGTTTGTTGATAGTTGGGATACATACCGAAACATACACATGTAGCTGATGCAATTGCAGTTATTGTATCTTCACTCTAAAAGTTTGTAAAATATCATGAACAAACATTAATTTTTGTTTTTGGTAAATCTTACAGCAGCATAAAGTGTAAACAGATTGTCTCGTAGATTTTTCATATCAATCTCTTGGGAATTCTTGCGATATTTATCAATTATGTCAATTATTGCAGGTGTAAATTTATCATTTTTATCAATCTCCAATGATATCTCATTACTATTATCGATTATTTTATCGAAAATATCTGTGATTACAGCTAGAATATCATCTTGTTGTTGTTTCAGTTTCGTTAAATTATAGAAACAATCGATATGTAACCAAGGCTTTAGCATACGAGGGAATAAAACGTTGTACATACTGAAAATCGGCAAATTGAAAAAATCGTTGAATACTTCATCTATACGATTTGAATTCAAGTCGATTAAATCGTATTAGGTGAAGTATAAAAACAAAAATTTGTAACAAACTCTGTGATGGTTTGTTGGAATTTCTTGTTTTTACCAAATTGAGCTTCAAAATTCTTCCCTAAGATTGTTTCTAAAAACAACATTAAATTAATTATATGTTAATACAAATGTATCACTAATACCTCCAATGACATCAATGGTGCATTTATGTATGGCACATTCTACATTAAACCAATCACCATTTACATATTGTTGTAAATTTCCAATGCAAATGTTTATGTGATTTTGTGTGATGGTTACAGCTTTTAAAACAAATTTTGCATCGAATAATGGTTGGATACATTTTCGACCACTCTTCCATAAATGTCCTATAAAACGTACAAATATATTTTGTATTCTGTTTCGAAATTTTACATCGAACATTTACCTGAACCTGAAATTAAACCTTCACCAAGAATTGGTTTGATGAAATCGTAAATTTCATGTTTATCTGTCAATTTATTTGATGCTAAAAGTTTCTATATAAACATTAATTAATTACAAATTGTTTAATGAAAGTTTAATTGAAATTGTTGTTGTTGTTGTTGTTGTTGATAACTTACAGATACATGTTTTGGATTTGTAAATGTGACGATTAATTTCGGACCTAACCAGAATCTTGCCACCGATCCATAAATATTTATTAAATCCATACTTTTCGATAAGTAATCTAACATTATTTGTATAAAAAAATAAGATAATAAGGTGCAACTTAATTGTTTCTACCAACATACCTTCAATATTACCAATAAAAATATAAGCATTACCGATGATTGGTAAGGATAAAGGTCCTGGAAGTTTTGATGCAAACCAATATAGCTTCCAACGCGACCAATGATAATAAATCAAAATTACTAATAAAATCACACAAATAAATCCAAATACATCAAACATCTTCACTGATTGTGAACAAAAATGTAAAAGACAATAAATTTATTTAAGGACAAGACTAGAAGTCGTTTTAGTAACGTAACAGGGTTCAAAATTTAAACCGGTTACAAAATTGAGTCGGCTTGGCGCAATTGGTTGTTAGAGGACAACTAGACTATACAATTTTCAGTTTCGGTTATTTCATTTTTTATGATCACAATATTCATTAAATTTTGTGGTTTACCAATGTTTTGTGTTAATAAGAATTTTCAATGAAGGTTAATTATGCTTTTCACCTGTGCTTTATTAAAACATTCACTACATTAAATAAACTATAAATCATTAATTATTTTGCATAGAATTTAATGAATTCTGTTTAAAAACAGGATAGCAAAACCTAATTGCTTTTGGCTTTGTTAATTGTTTATAGTCTAACATATAGAGATGGCGTTAATTTCTGATCAATTCGAAACGATAAATAGGAACGTAACTAATAATAAATAACTTTTCAAACTTTCCTCGTAAATCATCTTCTTAACAGAGTTTTATTAACTTCAACTATAATAATTGATGTTAATACAATGTAATCATGTTTAATGGAATGACAGGATCCGTGTAAATGGGATGAGAACTATGAAAGCTACTACAAAATTGAATTTATCCCTTAAGAACACCACCACCACCACCACCACCATCATCAAGATTTCCTGGTTTTGTCATAAAATGTATGTCATAGAATATAATCGATTTGAGAAGCTTCTAATTTTCTCTCTACAATATTACAGGAGCGATTATTGTAAATTATCACATCATGGGTTGGAGAATATTTCCAGATTTAAACTATGATTAGTTGTACCACAAATTGTGAAGCTTTTAAGTCTTGATACTAATTTATTGTGTGTAAGTGTTGCATTTTATCAAATGAAATACCAAATTTTTGTTTTGAGAATCTTATTGTTAGATAGAGATAGATACATGTACCTATAGGTAGGAGATGAATCTATTTTATCATTGTAGAATCAACGAAATCAGTTTCATTTTACGAGTAATTGTTGATTGACGTTGATTTAATTAAAATGTGATCTGTTGACAAGGTGGGTAAAGTATGCAATGTCATTTTAACAAAATTGTCAAAGAATGGAAATGAAAACAAAAACAACGATTGCAACCATTTCCTTAATAATGGCCTTAAATTCTAATTCTTAGGACAGTTGTTAAAGACTATCACTATAACTTTTATTAGTCTTTAATAGCGAAATTATACGAACAAACACTATAATCTCGATTTCCTCTTGAACAACTGGTCCATAAATCGGTTGACGTTTTGTTGTTTAAAATTGAGCATCTACTAGAATGAATTTACAGAAGCTTCAGTAGTAGAATTAAAAAAAAAATGTATAGAGGAAAATCAACAGTTGGAGATACATCTTGAGATAGTGCTTGTAAAGAATAACAACAGACAATTGATGACTTGTCGTGCCTAACGAAAAATAGCCGAATATATCAAAAATAATGACAATAGTGATATAATAAAGAGTGTAGTTTATCAACACACATGTCAGCTGAAGTAGTAAATAAACAGCTTTCTTTTAACCTCGGAACATTACTATTCGAAGAAAGAATAAAAAAATAAAAATAAAACACTTACAAGGCAAAAAAAAAATAAAAATAAATGTAGATTACCTTTGTTGAATTATATTTTGATTACGTAATTTGAATAATTTTGTTATGGTGTTTTAAGGAAAACTAAAATTAATGAATATTTCATCCATTCTTTGTAATTTTTTCTTTTTATATGGATGTATGGATGTATGTTCAATTTTTTGATTTATTAATTCTATGAGATTTTAGACATGACTTGTAATGAAAAAGCATAATACTCTGCCAAAATCCACAATAAATCTTATTTAACTTATACAGCCCTTCATAAATCGTATCAACTACAAACAGTTGATCCATGCACACGACCAAACAAGGGTGAACAGTTTTTATTCATAATTGATAGCTTTACCGATGATTATCTAGGAAATTTACAAGGCAACGTGAGAGGGAAATGAGTTCTTTTTCTTTCTTTCTTTCTTTCTTTCTTCCTTACGTACTTCTACACGCACTTTAATACGATTTTAAATCTTAATTCAAATAGTTGAATGTGTTAAAATTTAGAAATTCTATTCAAACTAAACACGCAATAGAAGTGGGCGATTTACTGTGAAAATGAATAATACAAAAAAAAAGGTAGAGATTTGAATAGAAATTAACCAGATTAAGTAGTTAGTGGTGTGAAAAGTTGAGATAAAATTAGTTTCTCGATTTTTTAATTTTACTCCAACATATATCGCGTGTCCCTCAAATAACGTATAATGTTCTCAAATTGAATTCGAGCATCTGAACGGCGCAAGAGTACCTTACTTTTAACGGTACGTGAATTGACGTACTTACAACATAAAGAATAAAATAGAAAAATTATGGACTTTTATAATGATTGTTTATATCACACACGTGATCATAACTCATTAAAATTTATATAGTTCTTGATAGAACCATTTGACTATCAACATAATTGATAAACTTCCTAAAGTTATATAAATCAGATGCATTTCATTGTTCCTTAGTTATACAAAATTTTGATTTAAACTTATATGTTAGTAGTTGTGTTGGTGGTGGTGGGAACTATACTACTGCAAAAGTAGAACAATCTCTCTCCTCAAGGGTATAGTTAACTGGCATTAACAAGCGGTTCCCATTTATTACAACTCGATGTAATTAAACGCAAATTTGCTATTTTACGTGCGTAATGTAATTTAAAGCACTAGTGTGTACTGGTTGAACCACAAACCTAGATCCTATTCATTATTTACTTCTATTCAAAACTGACTATTACGCATTGGTTGTCAGAATTTACCCCCTCAGTATATCTACCATTATCTATATTGTTGTTATTCATTTATCTCTTTAGTAAAATTCAATGCAAATAGACGTGAGTTAAGACGAAAAGACAGCATTTGGCTCGAGATCCATATACGTTTGTTGAAGTGGTATGAGTCTTTCCCAGCATAGTGCTACTCTAAAGTGGTAGAGTTTCTTTTTGAATTATTGAATTATTAAAAAAAAAAAATTGAAACATCTATTTTTTTCATATTAACACACAAATGATGCCTTGTCGAATGCAAATGCATTTCTATTTTCTAGTTGCACCTTACGTTATTTGAATTTCAAAAGTTCACACTCGTTTCCCAATATTCGTACGTTCTTTGTAGACAGTTATTTGTGTGTTCGTAACTAAAGTATTCTTCAACGAATCAATATGTCGGATGTAATGCTTTAGCGTTCACTTCTTTTGTTTAAATTTGTTAAAAATTAGCGTTTTAAAACACGCTTAAAGAGATAAAAGGTGTTTAAGGATATAGGGGCATCATTCTATCACTCTAATCTGTAAGGTTTAATATAAAATTTATTATTCCACTACGCTATCTTTAAGTTAAGCCATAGCTAAGTCAGATTTTGTATATATTGTACCTGTATGATAAACATAGGTATTGTAAATATAGAATATTTACCGTTTGGCACTATAGCCATTAAGTTGAATAAACGACTTTAGTGGAGAGCTTTTCCATTGCAATGAATGAACCCAAACACTATATACATAATAACAAATAAACCATGTTTATGTCTTATGTAATAGCGACCCAACTAATTCAGATAAGATAAGAAGTGTATATACACACTTTCTATTTATCCTTCTATATATGTATACATGCAGTATATGTGGAACATATACATATACAGAAGCCTACTGTTATTTATCCCTGGCGTCCTATCCTTCTTCATCATTTCACCCTAACTGACTAAATCTAGAATTACGATATCTCCATCTGTATGTATATGTATGTACGTATATATCATATATGTAGAAGTACTTTATTCTAATTCCAACCTAATGTTATGACTATCTATATAATAATACGTACGCACTTTACTTGTATGCGTTGTGAATTAAAATCACAATCCATTGAAATATATGATCGTGGCAAATTACTAGACAAATTGTTAGATAAATCTATTCCCATGAGATGGATGAATTTATGCTATAACAACTAAATTGTAGAAGAAGCCAGCCTTTATATTATAGAACACATTAAGATATTTTCAATATCCCATCTAGGTGCATTCATTTATCAAAGTTGAATTGTTAATAATTCAAAATGATGTCGTTTGATATACCAATTTTTATTGAAAATATATGCAAATGTTATGAATGTTTTAATTTTCAATTACAACTTTGAAATTAATTTTTAACAAGTTTCAAAAGTTGCTTGCGTTTCTACCCAGTAGCATTAAGGCCCCAGCTTCATATGACACACAGTGTATTGAAACGTGTGTTTACGTTATCTAACATATTTTAAAAGATTATTTCTTTTTATTTTGTTTGTTTGTTTGTTTGTTTTGCATTTCCTGAAAATGCCACTATTGTAGCTGAAACATTGTCACCTGTTTTCTGTCTTTTCATTGTTGTGACAATATTAAATTCTTCCATTCTATTCTACTGTACAATTTAAAATCCTTTCAATTTGATTAAAATCAAAGTTTATTTGCTTCCAATTGTTTCTTTAAAAAAACGAATTCTTCTAGTTTTGGTTATGTGTCGTTACATCAAATATTCCATTCTTAATAATTTGTGAGAAGTGTAAAATTTCGCTGACAACTAATTTGAATTTGTTAATTGAAGTGACGTCTGTGTGAAGGTCGTCAAGTCGAGATTCAATTACCGATACAAGTTTTTTACGCATAAATAAACAGATATTCGTGCAACACTACATAGAATTTGATGTTATCTCGAGTATTTTAAATATTTATAAGCGTCTGGCAATTGGAGTACCTATTATAAACTTTTTCCAAAATGAACGCCACCACTGGAATTGAACTATTGGCATTTTTGTGAGTGTAATACTAATGATCAAGACAGCAATAATAGTAAGAAATCAGGAAAGATTGATGGTTTATTTGAATTAATTCCGTTGAAAAGTTTGCTTAGAAACGACCTCATTATGGGTCCACTACGGAACTTCATCTGGAAATATATAAGTTGAAGTTGTACAATTTAATTGCTTATATTTCCTACGAATTTAACTTGTAACATTGTTGTAGTCAAGTTTTATAATAACATAAAATTGTGTTTAAAAAAATACACTTTAGAACGGAAATTTAACCCCAAAAATTGGTAAAGAAATAAAATAATAATCATAAACGAGACTTTTACGTCGCCACAATTTTATTATTCATGTTGTAGTAGTGTCATTTTTTTGTACAAAACATTGTTTTGATGATATTCGCCATTGTTGTACCATTTTAAAGAAAAATCCATTTGTGTTATTCAATAAATTTTCAGTAGTATCAAATTCAACAATTTCACCATCATTTATAACAATAATACGATCATAATCTAATGCTGTACTGATATTGTGCGTTACAGCCATTAATGTACAATCATTAAAATGATTTTTTAATATTTTTTGTACGAGTTTTGTAGTTGTATGATCAATATTTGCTGTTGCTTCATCTAATATCACAATTTTATTTTTACGTATTAATGCACGTGCTATACAAATCAATTGTTTCTGTCCAACACTAAAATGATTATCATTGATTGTTAATGTTAAATCATCAATTATTGTTTGTAAATGAACAATTGATAAGACACGCCAAATTTCATCATCATTATATTGATTTAATGGATCAATATTTTCACGTATTGTACCAGTAAATAGGAATGGTTGTTGTGGTATTATCGAAATTTTCGAACGTAATAAATCTATTGATAATGTTTTTATATCAATACCATCAATAACTATATTCCCTTTAATATCATATAAACGGAAAATTGTTGAAATTAATGATGATTTACCAGCACCGGTACGTCCAACAATTGCAACTTTTTCATTTGATTTTATCGAAAATGTTATATTTTTTAATATATCTCTATCATTATGATATTTTAATGAAACATTTTTATAGAAAATTGTCGGTAATTCAATCCATTTTTTTATTATTGTACCATCACGATGTTCTTGTTTGATTTCAGTAAATTCAACAGCACGTTCAACTGATGTCATTTGATTCTCAGTATCAGCCCATAAACGTATACCAATTTCCAATTTTTCACTCAATAATAATGCTTGTGATATTGTTAAACCGATCCTACCAGCTGCTAAGCCTACAACAATAATAAATAAAATAACATGCGATAAATTTTTCGTTTTTTCTCTGGTTGTTGCTATCTACCACATACCTGAATCGAACAACGTGAAACTACCCATTACAGCTCCAATAAACATTGTACAAATAATTTGTAAGAAAAACGTGAATCCTCTCATTGTTGTATATAAAGTGTATGTAGCTGATGCGTAAAGATTTTGATGTCGGTCAAATTCATTAATCAAAATTTCATCAATTTGTAATGCTTGAATTGTTGGTAAACCATTTAATGTTGCACCAATATAACCAACAACAGGACTACGAGCTGTAATTTCAAATACCAAATATAAATCAACGAATTCATGTTTTTGATAGAGATTTATATATATAAATCAATGACGACTTACTTGAAGCATCTAAACGTTTCAAATTTCTACCAGTACGTAGATAATACCATCTAAATACGATTAAAGTGATTGCTAATAATATTACCGGAATAATTAAATTCGTATTGAATATTAGGATTACAGCTGTTGATGATAATAATACCAAAATCGACTGGAAAATTGTTAAAAAACCAAACAAATTAATCAATTAATAATTGGTAAATTTACAAGAATTCTATACCGTAAAATAATGGAACCACGTGAATGGTAACAGTTCATCGATTGTATTTAAATCTTTAGAAAATCGATTCATGATAACACCAATAAAATTTTCATCGAAAAATCCAACAACTGCATTCATAATGTTGGCGATCATTTGTTTATTCAAATTTTTCGATATTCGTATAATGAACATAAAGAGAAATATTGCTTTCACTATAGAAGTGATCGTTTCAGATCCTTTCAATGCTATATTCATTTTTAAACGTGCCACACCTTCATCTCGTACTCTTTGATATTCGGTGGAATTTATTGTGGAATTCTCTGACAAATACTTCATTTCATCTTGCAAATCAACCCTGTGAAATTGGAAGTAATTAGTGATGAAGGTACAAAGAATCTTAAAATTGATAAAATCATACCAAATAGTGGTTGAAACATCTTCAAAGCTCTCCATAATTTGTCCAAATGTAAAAATTGAAATTATCAAAATCACCATCCATATACCACCACCTAATTGAATATATTTCCAATAAACTCTATTATCAACTTTACCAGATTGATTTTTTTCATTATAAATAATTTGTTCTTGTTTGGCTTCAATTAATGGTTCTTCAACATTATCAGTAAAATATTCATCTTTATTTTTCATTTGTTGAATATCAACAACATCTTCTTGATCATTATCAATAATCGTCTTATCATTTATAGATTTTTCTTCAATATAATTTTGGGTAATTGTACCATTCTCCATGAATATATGACAATAATTACCATTTAACGTATTATTATGTACCAAAACAATTAATTTTCCATTTAAAAATTTTAAAATACACTCTTTAAATATATAATCAGCTACTTGTACATCTAATGCTGATAAAGAACCATCAAGTAGATAAATATCAGCTTGACGATAGATTGCTCTAGCTAGATTGATACGTGCTTGTTGTCCACCACTAAGATTCTGTCCATTATCTTCAACAATTGTCTCATCACCATTTGGTAATTGTTCTAAATCATGTTCTAATGCACAAATTCTAATTACATCTATATAACGTTTATGATTAAATTCTTCACCAAATAAAATATTTTGTCGTATTGTTGATGGGAATAACCATGGTATTTGTGATGCATAAGATATCCTACCGGATATTTTCAAATTACCTTTATCAATTGGTAAAACACGTGCTATTGTTTTCAATAATGTACTTTTACCACTACAGTAGGACCAGTTAATATTGTTAAACCATATTTTAGATTTAAATCAATATTTTTTAAAATATCACGTTTATTCATTGAAACAGTTACATGATCTAAATGGATTTTTGATAAATTTTGTAAATTCATCACTCTAGTAGATTCAGTCTGATTCAAAATATTACTAATACGTTTGGTTGCTGCATAGAATTCAGCAATTGCATTTAAACCAGTTGGAAATTGATTACTAAATGTTACAGTGATATGTTGATAACAACGCCATACGAAAAAGAAAATATCCGCTGTAAAGTAATCGTTAAATGTTATAAGGATTGAATAGAAACAAAAGTGACGTGTTATTTCCCCCAATACAGCTATACCAACATTCAAACATAGAAAGATACTCGTTTTTCGTAATTCTTCTCTAAAACATTATAAATAATTGTATTAAGTGTAGGGAAAGCGAAAAACTCTTATACAGTGTTGGTTTTTCAAATGTGAACATCTTAAGGGTTTTGCATAAGTTAGAATGAGATAAACATAAAAAAAGGAGTCGATCAACCCATTTTTATAGTTTTCTTTAAACATCGCACTCTCGTGCATCTTTGTCATGATTTTGATGGAACATTTGCGGACAAATTTATCAGACAAAGATCGGTATTTTTCCAATGTTTGCATTCGAAAAACCAACACTGTATGTCTGTGTGTGGACTTACTTCCTTGCTTGATTGATTTTCTTCTCATAAAACTGCTCAACACCATACATTTTAATTAATTTAATTGATGATACAGCTTCTTTAGTTATTTGTAATCGTCTATCAGTTTCTTGACAAACACTAATCCTATATCGTATACTATAAATTGTTAATATCGTATATATAGGTAATGTTAATATAAATGTAATTAATGGTCCTAATGCTGAATATCCAAGTTTTGTATAAACAACACCAATTGCAATGATTGATTTAACAAGTCCTGTCCACATATCATTAGCATATGTAACGAAATTATCAAATGATTCAACATCTTTTGTTATCAATGTTAAAATTTTACCATTTTTATTATTATTATTATTATTATTTGATGAATCTGGTACAGATCTTAATAATTTACGATAAATTAATGAACAAATTGCTGTACGTGCTCTAATACCGATTTCTGTTTGTAATAAAAAAAAATTATTGCTTGTCAAATGATCAATGAATAATAAAAATATTGTTAATCCAGCATAGAATATTGCTTTTGAATGTGTAATTTCTGTTTGATTTGGTGTAAAATATGCAATAAATTCACCTAAAGCCATCGGTTGTACAATACTAAATTATAAAATTTTAGTTTAATTAATTAGGTACACATAAAAAAAGAAATTAACAATTTCACACATTACTTACATGATAACAATTTTGATTAATAATGTCATAAAACCAATAGAGAAATATTGTAAACCGAAACATTTCAATAATAATAAAACAACAGAATTTTTCCCACATTTCCTTAAATAATTCCATTCATTCTCTATACGATCACCTAATGATTTCGATTGAAGTTTTGATGGCGCTTCATAGAGATCATTTGTTGCTAAACCCTTTTTAGAACCTTTAACGAACAACGGTATTACGTACCTAAAATGTTTTGAACTATTATTAGTAAACGAACCGATTTCGGCCTTATTGTTCGAGTAAAGTAATAATAGAAGATTGATATAGGGGAACAGAAACTAAAGGAATAAAGGGGAGAAAAAAAAACAACTTGATCATCCAGCCTCATTACAGATAGTTTAGCACCCAAAAACAAGTTGTTCAAATTAGATTCACAATAAGTTAACTCAAAGGTCACTTATCCACTCACTACTCAATGTCGTATTAAATTGTTGATTAAATCAGTGTCGGTTTAACTAATTTAAACAAAATGATTGTACATTTAATGAATAATAAAAAAAGAATAACAACTTACAAAAACAATATTCTCGAAAAACAATTAGCTTTCTCAACTGGATGTTGTTTTCTACTACGTACAGTGTGATCCATTTTTGTTAAGAATTTACGAGTCGTAGGTATATCAAATATATGCACGCAATTTTGATGAATAATTGTTTTTTAAAGATATAAGTTATTAACAATTAAAATGTCAATAGAAATTATTATATTTTAGATAAAATTTAAACACAAAAGCTGTCGAAATATTCACAAACACAATACCACACAGTAGTACCACATATTAATATAGTTTTATTTTTTATTATTATTAAAGCATAACGTCTGGGTTAAACGGAAATGATGATAAACTATTTAGGACGTATCCAATCAATGCCCTAAATTTGGTAAATGTTGATCGGTATTTAACAACAATAACATAATTTACTTGGTAGGTATATACTTATAGTTCAAGGATTACTCAATTGTAGGTACCTACGTGTGATCAACCGGTTAGAAATTCGAAATCAGACGGAATATTTCGAAATTTTTCAATAAAATAAAAACGTCCTGACACACTCGCGTACATAAAGAAATGTTACATCTACTGATAATGGTACTACTGTTTTATATATGTACAAGTTTTCAGCTTAAGGATAATCCAACAGAAATTCCTAATTATCGCAGGTGGTAATACGTTTTTGTTGAAAAAAACCATGAATAATTTAAAATCAATTGTTAGAAATGTCTACAGACTATATCCCAACAACGTATAGATCAGACAAAATTCTTATTAATTTCAATTGCAAGATGTTATTGCAAATTGAAATAATCCATTATAATCATCAAGTTGTTGAATAGCGATGAATTAATCATTTCAATAATAGTGAATGCAATAAAGATTACAAATTAAACAATAAAACAAATAATAAAAATACAAGTCAGTGTTATAGTTGATACAAACATATCACATCTACCTACTACACGTATTTTCCCATTTCAACAGAAATGTATTTCAACAAATCAAAAAAACAACAACATATAATTCAGTATTTTATCGATAAATTCAAAATGAATTATTAGAAATTGTTCCTAAATGTATTCAATACAACTGGAAATTTGTTGTTTTATTGTTTTCTTGGTGAAATTATCAACGTCAATTGTTTCAATTCCACAAAATCTAAAACCACCATCTTCACTAATTATATAACAAATTCCAAGACATTATTATTATTATTATTATTATTTGTGTTTAATAACTATAGAGTGGATTTCCATAACAAAACAACTACACTTTACGTGTAGGTTACCTATTTTTTTGAATGGAAGATTTTTAGTTATTATCAATTGACATGAATAATTATAGTTAATGGTATAACAAGGCTATCATATACCTATTTATTGTTATTGTCATTTTTCGTAATCATTCACGTATACAAAGTGTGTATAATAATTAAGATTAAGATGGTATGCTGTCAGCTTGACAATGTTTTTCATCAAAAACAGCCACACGTGTGAATGGATTTTTGGTTGCTGCAGTTCTGTTAATGATATTGTTAAGGTTGCATCCATATCAACTTAAACATAAGCGACATGTCTAAACGAAAATACGAAAACATCGACCCGTATCCAAACGATCGACCTCTATAGGTGTGTTGCTACGTAAAGAACCTAATTTCTGATACTAATCACCGGTTAGATAGTTGAGAAGGTTGTATAGATATGTACCAATATCAGATAATTGTTTTTTTTTTGTAGAAATAATGAGGGGAATTCTACAAATATTATAAAATTAATTTTGTAATTTGATAAATTCTACAGTTTGTTTCTTTTGATTTATTCAACTTTATTCAATTTTTATAATTTCTCTCTTAATTTTGGTTTTACTACATTCCAATCATGTTGCCCAATTCAAAATCGACTATAAAATTCTCTAGGACAAGTTCAAAGGAATTGATGTTGCCACTTAAAACTGATAGCAAAACACTTGAGATACGAATAATTTCCCAAGTGCAATTGAAAAACACTTAAAAATAGCTTGGTTTTCAAATTTACCTCTTATACATGACAACAAACACCACAATACAATAAAAGGCCAAACAGTACGATATTGCTTATTCAATACCGTACCGAGAAATCCCACAATG
This sequence comes from Lydus trimaculatus, assembly GCA_037414755.1. Classification (NCBI taxonomy): domain Eukaryota; kingdom Metazoa; phylum Arthropoda; class Insecta; order Coleoptera; family Meloidae; genus Lydus; species Lydus trimaculatus. Next base: position 23,346 of record JAZBGY010000108.1, on the reverse strand, counting down.
GTGGATTTACCATGACGCTAACTGGTGCTACTGTCGTCCCTAAAAGTGGTGGCAAAATTGTAATAAAGAGAGTATCAAAATCATTATTAGCTTCGATCCCTAAAGAAGGTAGATTCGTCACTGCACCTGCATAATGTTGCTACTTCAATTGCATCGATAAAAACAGACAGTTACAGATTGCACTTTTACACATTGTATATGTAAGAAGTGCAATCGTGCCCGTTTGCAATTCAAACGATTAATAAATAAGTGAATAGAGACTACATTTGTATGAAAACGTTTATTCCGTTCAGTTGAACAGATGTATGTTAGGTATTGTAGTTAATAAATCGTGTTCAAATATACGTTTTCCCGTCTTTATACAACAACATTTCCAAATGCTTCAATTCTACACTCTGTTTCCGTTGGCTTAATATTTAAAAGAAAATTGTAAAGACGACAGTTTTGTCGTTAAGTTCAAAATAACGGCTGTCATTTCGAAGAATGCTTATTTCTCACAACTGTTCAAATAAATCATTGTAAAAGATATCGATTCTTTTACAATAAATACACCTACTTCTTCTATGCGACACTATTATTGAAATGGTAAGACTTTTTTCTGGATATTTCTACTATAATTTGTAGAAATGATATCCAATATTTTGGTGAAGAATTTTCAAGTTTCATTCGGGTGTTGTAGTTATCTTAAAGCTTCATCCGTATTATCAACAAATACTGTAATGTTGTCACATTTTTACGTCAGGATGATAATGATGACGATGTTACTGTTGATTTCTACATGGCTGAGTCTCTTATATCGGATTTTCTATGAATGGTTACGTACTCGAATGGTGTGTGTTTCTCTATTTTCATGGATTATACGTAAATATACAGTATGGTCGAACATTTTAGATATATTTGTTATCCATTAGAAGGCAGCATCTGTGTGACATTCGGTGATTTATATATTAGAGGATGACTAAAACATCGATTTACTGTTTATGATTTGAGTATAGGAAAGTTTTGAAATTGTGTGCCATTTTATAAAATAAACAAGTCTTAAAGTTGAACTTTCTTTAACCCGGGGGCGGCTTATAGAAAATTACCATAAGATACTCGTATTGGATGATGGAAAAAATGATGCACTTTTATGAAAGTTCAATGAGTTTATTGACAGTTGGTGGATGAAATATTAATATCGTCACGGTTCTGATGAAATTCCAACAGGTGGTGTTTTCCAATAGTTACAACATGGGTGGTAGGTATAGGGCAAAGGGTACAAAAAAAAAAAAACAAAAAAACAAAAACTCACACAACCACAAAAGTGATGTAGTAGCTAGCTTTGATTCCCATTCTATCTTTTGTTTGTTATCATCATCGAATCAATTGATTAACTATGTATTAGCTTTCTTTTGTTTGATCAATTACCAGTTACCAAACCGACCGCTTTTATCATCGATTGTTAATTATCCACCTGTCTATTTATTCATTGGTCGATTTCATTGAATTTTACTGTAGGTATGTGACTGACAAAACAACACGATTTCGTTGATTATAAATGAAATTGTTGATGTTTTAATTACGAATATTTTGTGGTTGTGTTTGATAATAAAACAAAAAAACAACCAAATAATATAAAAGAGGAAATTTTCCAGTAACAACGGTAACGATTGTAGTGGAAATTCATTACCATAAATCTGATAACAACATTCCGAATGATAAACAATAATAGAATTATCTTGAAATAGAGGGAGAGAATTTTGTAATGTGACTGTCACTTTGTCCATAGAGATGTATTATTCAAAAGGTTTTCGTTGCTTTTGACCGGAAATTATACACGGAGGCCAACACAAGTATTGTACGTTATTGTATTTCGGAAATTTCTAAATTGAGAAAGTTTGTGGAGAATATCGAAACTTCTTCTCTCTAACAAAAGAAAAATTGCTGTTATTTCTATACCAGTTTTCTATATAAGCGATTTTTTTATATTGCAATCCATCGAAAAAAATAAAATAATGATTGAACATAAAGCATTTCCAATAAACAAACTTGTACAAGTTTCTAAGTACCTACTTTCTTCAGAATTTGTAGAAAATCAATAAATACCACCCGGAGCCTTGATATGTTGCTGGATGCACTTTTGCATATATTTGCATTTATGATGATTTTTCCACAAATATCTGGGAAATCAATTGATTTAAACTAATTATTTATGAAATGTTTCGTAACAGCAACAACAACAACAACAACAATAGGAAGAATAACGAATTCATAATAAATTTCCGAAAATCGGAGATCTGTGTGGCGGCTGGTCGGTCTTTTTGTTAGAATATTTACGGCCAATGTTTCCGTTTGCCGTTTGCACCACACATATCACATAATCCTTCTATATATATATGTTTAACTTTTTGTGCCTATCGTTTTGGGGGGGCGGACAAATTTTAAACTGACATTGTAGCAAATTGTTAAACATTTCTGGAACATCACTCACAATGTATTTATAAAATAAAAATAAAGAAATAAAAATGTATGAAAACTCCACATTGACCCTTATATATTTTTAGTTGCCTCGTTTTTATATTCGCATTTTCCTTCGATGTGTCCATTTGAGGATACACGATGAGATTTCCATTTGATATTACAGGAAAACGTAGGTTGACAACTGTTGGAAATTCAATCTATATTCATATTTTCATATCACTTTCGTTTTGAGATTTTCAGTTGGAGATGGATACGATTTTTGTTTTTTCGTGGATATTGCGTGGATGAGTTTCACTTTCCTATTTTTTAGATTTTCTTTATTTTCATGAAGCATCATAATGCAAAAGTTTTATCGATGATTATTATTTATGTTCATTGTAGCAGTAAGTGTGGCATTATCGGATGTCACGACAAGCTGTAGCTTTACACAACTATTCAACTTAAATTGGAACTATGTGTTACACACATACACACACACAGAAACTGTCATCCAATGCAACATTTCTCGTTGCATTCCATGATTTATAGAGATCGATCTTGGTACCAGATGGAGTTAACTCAATTAAGCTCATATAGGTATGTCTCTACTATGAATATATACGATACAGGATTATCTTTTATTGCAATTTAATATAATTTGAAACGTTTTCGTTACGAAATCATAAAGTTGCTGTTCATATTATGCGCAACTTTGAAGAACTCTTGATAAATTTTCCCAATTATCTAAATATATCTATAATAATTGTATCTAAATCAATAATTCTAGGCAATGAATGTTTATGATTGACACACGATAAAAGTCTAGTTTAAAAGTTGTCAACACGTAATATGTAGGTAGGTATGTTAACACAATTTATTCGATTGACATATGTATGTGATAAAATTCAACCTTGTTGTTGTTGTTGTTGTTGTTGTTGTGTTATTGAAAAATGTTTATTTACAATCATTTTAAAGATAAGCTTTTTGGACGTTGAATTTATGCCAAATATGAATTGTTTGTTAGTTTTTGTTTAAATTCAATTATGTGGAATTTAGCTGGCGCATCCACCAAATCTGTCCGTTTAGTGTACGATTAACTTTCAAATAAAAACAAAATGTTTTTTTTTAATTTTATTGTATTGCCCTCCAAATAGTTGCAAACTGACTGAGTAGATTTCAATGTAAATACATTGTTGAGACATTGATTTATACAGTAGTGCCATTAATATTCATGTACAATTCATACTTATGACGTCCACGATCGATGCCTGCTCCTTATCTTGAAATAATGACGGCCATTCGAGAACAACAAGAATAGGGGATGTTACAATAAATTATTTGTTAAAAATACAACTATTACCCGGTGTATCAGAATAAAGATCACAACCAAAACAAGAATGTTGTTGTATTGTTGTGTTTTAAAAATTGCAAATTTTGTCAATAGTTTCGTTAGTTCTATTTTTAATGTTTGATAGCTGCTGTTTTTCTACATGAAGAAAAGATAAATGAGAAACGTGACAAAGATTTATTGTTATTTGGATGTGGTAAAAACTATTGAGTGTTTTTTTTTTTGTTATTATAAAGTCAATAAAATCGATTGTTTGACTAAAAATTGGTAGAGATTTGAAATGTATTTCAGAATGTAAATAATTAAACAAACCGTAAGAAGATTAGCAAAAATGAAGTTTGAAGTGTTCCATTTTGGCACATCTACCATATTTGCATTATTTAAACGTTTTTTTTCTTTCTTCTTCCGTTTTTTAGTTTCTCTTTTTCTCTCTTCTACTTCAACAAATTTAGGTAAAACTTTTCAAATTCAACTTAAACGCAACTTTTCAACTGTGTAGGTATTCAAATCATCATTCATAAGAATGGATTTATTTACTTTACGTGATGGAATATCGATTTTATTAAAAGTGTTGATGATAACATAGAGAAGTTGCATCAATGTGCAACGATATTAAATTACGATTTTGTCGTGTAAAATCCTTTATTGGCATTTTCTAATATTTAAAAATCCTTCATCGTTTATCATATAACTTATTGTCAGTGAATCACTTTGCTCTTTTATGATTTAACTTGGTGGAAAATATGTTTTACTTCATCATCATCATCATCATCATCATGGTAAATGGTTTTTTAATTTCAAGTAAATTGTAAAGATTGCTAGGTTGTATGGGAAAAGTTCAGCTGTATTTTTCCATCAGTGTCAAACTATATTTTGTTTTAGATATCATTTATGTTCTAGTCTGGCTTGTTTTTTTGGCCGTCAGTTCAACTAATTTGTATCAATTCAGTTTTAGTCATAAATCTGTATTATATCAAGACCAAAAATGAGATTGTAACTTTAATAAATTCACTAGTAGTGGGTAGAATCAGAACAAAGTCTGTTTACGTGTACAACACATTCAATGAGGACTTTATCAAAATGGAAGGATGTGAGAAGAAATATAGAAGATGAGACTCAAAGTAAAAGATCATAGGAAAGTAGCGTATGTGGTGTCGAATTTTCAACTTTATCATCCACAAAGACATAGTAGACATATCCTAGATATATTATTCAGACTGGTGTTCATAACTACACGTTTCTTTGGTTTGGTATGAGATAATTTCAGGACCGTTTCATGATGATGATGATGATGATGAAGAAGCGGGAGTTGTGGAATAATATGAACGAAGAATACTAATCAGACATTGAAATCCGTACTGGGTTTACAAATTGATGGGTTTCTCTCTACCTATCTCTCTCTTGCTCTATCCTTAATTTGTTAGGTAGGACCCTAACAAATTTCTCTGTAACAGGTTCATTATTACACGTAATGGATGGATTGTTTCAACCTGTCGTTATACAGACGAATTCAAAACAGCTCCATTTCATTTCATACCGTTGATTCAAAGAAAATCGAAACTAGTTAGTTTTTAATTAAATGCGAAATTTTTTTATTCGAAATTGTTATTTTATCGTGTGCAAACGAAAGTTTAATTATAGCCGCACTTCAACATTCTATCGATTACCAATTTGTAAATTATTGTGAAAATAACTGAATTTAAACACCACAAATTTACTGTTGTTCTTCTGCAAATTACAATTAATATTTTGAATAGAAAACGTTATTAGAAATTAATATAATTGTAACCGAATTACAGCTTTTATTCAACCATTTATTCCTCTATTTAATCATATATTGAAATGGTCTAAATTTTTTTTTATCTAGTTGTAAATTGAATTCTTTACAAATTCTTGATCAGAAAATTTACGCGCTATCAGAACGTATAGAGAGAAAAAAAACCAACGGTTAGAAAAAGTTCAATATTGGCAATATTGAATTTTTTTTTTTTATTGTAACAATAAGTTTGTGCCTGACAGGCGAAATTTACCGATTTTTCAATGATCGTTTTTCTCCATGGTGGTGGTAATTTTTTGAATAAACGTTAGCTTAATAAAATTTTAAAACACTTGCGGCTGTACGAACAAATTTGTTCAATAAAGTTTAAAAATAAAGTTGTATTTTTCTATCTGTAAAGGCACACACAAGTTCTGGAGTACTCTTTTCTTGCTTTATTGCTCTCCTTGTTCGATAATATGTAGCTTTAGAAACAATTGAGTCACTATATGTTATAATAATTTAGGGAGAAAGAACGGTTAGATAATTTGATAATAAAGAACAACTTTTCCAAAAGAGGGGATTCCGATTCCAAACACTTATATCTGCATATGTCACCCATGGGAATTGTATTAGGTCTAAAATAGGGTAATGTAATTTCGTGACCTTTTTCCGGACTTTTAATTACTTTGCCACTGAGGTGTTACAAAATTCTACCTTTTAGACACTTAACAACATCATTTAAAGGTTTAGTCTCTATTTTTTTCCTAAATTTTCCCCCAGTACTGGATAACTCTCTAATAAAGCTCGAATGAAAAATTACAAGAACAACTTTATTTTAAACTCCATTGAAGACTTGGCTTAAATCAAGTTTAACTGATGTCAATATAATTAGTCCAAAGTTTAATCAACAGCAGACAGTTGATTTATTATTAAGTGATTGTTTGAATTTTTGATTTCAACATTAAGATGTTGAAAATAAATTTGATTTAAACAAGAAAGGGGCGAAAAAGATAAAAACCAATTGGTAGAATTTATTGTCGATTTGATGTTGTTGTTGGTGAAGAAAAAGAAAAGACGGGACAATTTTCGTGTTAACGAAACTATAACTTATTCAATAGGCAATATCAGAATTTTTATATGATTCAATATAATTTTATATGTTCACAAAACAGAAAATAGATTCACTATCATCTCATATATAAAGTTATTAAATTTATATTTTCACTTCCGACGATTTATTTGATTGTCAACATCAAAATAAATGTAGGTTGATTGAAAAATCTATCAACATTTTTTACAACAAATTTTGCTGAATTCTATAAAATTCAATTTTAATTTCACAAATTTATCTTTTAGATGACTGCCATCATTAGTGTCGACAATAATAAAGAAATCCAATCGAATATAGAAAGGAAATTTATTATTTTATTTTCTATTGTTCGAAAGAGATTCGATTTCGTGTGTAGAAATGTAGTTGGTGATGGTAGTAGTAGTGGTAGTAGTGAGGGGTTGTGTGGAAGAAATAATAATATATTACCCCGTATTCTCGGACAATTTTCGAAAATTAAATTTCAGGATATAAATTCGATAAAATCGACATATTTACATAAATTTAAAATAGATTAAACTATATCATCATATATAGATTTTTCATCTCCTAACGAAACGATGAAATTAGTCCATTTTACAATTGCCATTTTAGATGAAAATCTCTATTACAATAATCGTTTATAACGAGTGAAATCAGTTGAATTATTGTAAACCTTTTTGCGTACGTGTTGTTGTTGGTACATGCAAATTGGAAATATTTGTTAACGTTTCATTATTTAATGAATATTCATTAGGATGATCGTATAATGGTGGTGGTTTATGTTGAGTAGGTGAGAATAGTAAGCAAAATTTTAATTAAAATAAAGATATGGCGACAAAGATAGATTACACATGAATTCATATTCAAAGAATTTTAATAAGAAATATTGATTTTCTTGGTTTTTCCAATATCTACCTTAATATGTTTTGTACATTTTCTGTTGATTTATTCAAACCAGTATCGTCATAGAAATGAAACATTGAGCTTTCGAGTGGAAAGAGACTAGTTGCTCTGCCTCTTATTATCATCATCCTCTATTGCAGTAAATACACTTCAACTGATTCAATTCTATCTCTAATATCTAAGCAAGTAGATGCTATTAATGTTTAGCAAATTCGTGTATTACACATGAATTCAGTATTCAAATACAAATAGTTTCGTATATGTACGTAACATACATACATTACAGTCAAGCTTCCTACTTGGCTTTGATTGAAATTGCCAGTTTACTTGTATGAAACAAATCTCTCTATTTATAAATTGTTTATGTTAATCTCACCGATTAATCTTCTCCACTTTATTAAATCTGTCTATCTCTCTCTAACATTCCATAATTTGATGTTATTTCTATTCTTGTCACAAATGAATAGAATTATTTTACTGGAAATTATTATTACTTGGAATCAAACTTACAAGAATATTTGGAAATTTTGTTGTTTCTCTTTCTAATTTATATCGTTTCTATTGTGTATGTATGTAGGCACACTTGAAATTGTTGTTGTGGAAATCCCCCGTACAGTTTTACATTCACTTCATACGTTTTTGGATTTTCAACAATATATTTCATCATAGTTCGAAGATTTATTTTCAAACAAACAACATAGCAATCTTTGTAAATTCTTGTAAATAAAAGACATGAAATTAACTTCAATTTTGTTTCGTAAATCATGAGGACCTTAAAAAAAAAAACTGTGTAATTTGAAGCCAATTTATAGAGTGCTTTTATTACAATTTTGTTCTAATAATAAATCATATTGTCATTGGAATTAATCCCATTTCTACTAAAACTGTCGTCTTTATTGTCTGTTGTACTTGTGGTGAGTGTTAGATGCATTTCTTTCTCCATGCATTTGTTTCAATCGACTTATATCCAGTAGTCTTACAATTTCGAAATAAGCAGCTGTTTGCATTGTATATATATCTGTATATTATACAGTTATATGTCTTTTCATAAATAATTTATTATCGTCATAAATTAGAAAGAGCTTTATTATTTCAAACGTATTTGTCCTGGTTTCTAGTTACTTCTAAAACAAAACTAAAGGATGAATGTTTAAAATTGTCTACATGTGTGTGTGTGTGTTTGAATACGATAAACTTTATGGCTTAGTTCTTGTTCATAAAAATCCATTTAAATCACTAAATGAACGCCAACATTTTTTGTACCACCTTAATTTACATTTAGCTCTACCTCTAGGTTGCTTTATCACTGCATTATTAAGTATTTTTTTAATAATTATTTAGTCGGTAAATAAGAATTTTAATTAAATCGTGTTTTATCAGGTAGGAGACGAAGTTTGATTTTTATTTAATAAATCAAATAGAGATTGTTAAATGTTGATCTATCTGTATGTATGTCATTAATCATACATACATACATGTTTCGTCCGAATAGATAGAAGCAAATATGTATTGCAAACAACACAAAAAAAAAAACAGATAAAAACCACATATGAATGTTTACAGATGGTTTTATGTTGTTGAATATTTCTCGATGCATAATAAAAATTGACCCGGCGCATCCACCATTTTTCGTCTCGTATAGTCTTGTCTGTGTTACAAATAATTGAAGACCAACCTGTACTTATCCCTTTTCACGACACTTATTTAGTCTTGTTATCATTCATTCATGATTCAGTCACTTCTCCATTGAATGTTTTGATCATCTTTCTAGTTTCTATAATTTTGATCTGGCTGTATTCAATGAAATTGATAGAAGTTCAAGTAAGACTCAAGTAAGCTTAGATTAGAGGATGAGTCATGTCGTTGACCTCAACTTCAATTAATATGGCACAATTTCATCTAATTGGTAATTCCGTAATTTATCATTTATAATTGGTTTTTAATGAGAATTCTATTTCCTGTAAATTGTTTAGTTTTCTATCTATATTATGGTTTTGTTTTAGAAATATCCAGTTGTATTCAACACATTTTGTTGGACCTAAATGTGACTACATATGAATGTGTGCCAACAATTCCACCTTATTTTATTATTCTACACAGTTTACAGTTTATGTCTTGAGAGTTGGGATAAAGGACACATTTAGATCTATAATTTACCATTATTTTGGCAAATTTCGAGTCATAATAGTTGAACACATGTTTGTTTGTGTATTTCCTCAATTTAGCTAGTTTTCTTATTGTTAGTAATCCCGATATTAATGAAAATTACAATTCCTTGTTATTATAATTTCACTCTACATTACTCAATAACGGTTAGTTGATTGTCTAGATTGATATGCTTCTGTGTTTCATGTTGTTCCATTATTTCACATAAATGGACATTATAAGGGTTGGTTTAAATGTGGAAAGTCGTTTTTTTTGTTGTTGTTGTTGTGAATTGTTTTATTTTCGGTGTTATTTAAGGGTTGTGTTTGTAAATAGAAACAAGATATACCCAAGAGCGTATTCAAGACTCACTTATTATCGTTAAACAATATATTTTCAACGATTTTCTATTGATATGTCTTTGTCTGAAATCCAATTTGCTGAATGTTCACAATTCCATTGTATTTTTATAAACATCATTATATTGTATATATAAGATAACAAAAAACATCACTTTTCACCATTATTTCTAAACTAAGTGGACGTCTTCAACATTGATCTATTTGCGTTTCTCATCATTCACTTTCTATTTAAACGTGATTTGACTTTAATCACAATGGAACAATTTAATCTAATTAGTTTCTTAAGTCATCATTCATAATTTAATTTTAATGGATATTATGATCTCAATAGGGATGAGCCTTTTAAACGTTTTAACATTAAAAATATATTACGTGCATTTGTTGTAATGATTGCATCATAAAAGTTTACCCGGCGCATCCACCATTTCTATCATACTATGGTTTTTTTTAAATAAAATTATTTAAAAAGTTACAACTAAACTTGTTTTTCCAGTAAGATTGCCAACATTTTAACACAATTGTATTTGTTAATGTGAAATCAGTTTCTTGCCATATAAAGTTTGAAATTTAATTTCGAACTAAACAAATTAAAAGTCTTCATTTGCAGCAGTTTTTCAACATTTATTGATTATTTAAAATAGTGTCCATTTGTGACTTGATAAACTAAAATCCAATTTATCTAGACGACTGTATGTCGTTCATTTTATAAGTGGTGAATGTGTATTAGAGAGAGATTTTCTACTGAAAATGTACCTCTATAACCCCGGTTTTCTCTATACATGTGTACTTAATACGTTACTAAACAATAGCTGAGAGTAGCACACAGATAGTAAGTGTATAGTTTGAATATATTTACGATTCTGTGCGAACACAGCTAGATTAATCTGTGGTTATATTGTTTGCAAACATTCGCATCGTTACACACATGGGAACTTAACACGAAACTTATCATATAGAAAACATATTTAGGAATCGTTTATTGTTTTAAAATGGTATTAAGTTCTTTGTTAGTTAAATTATCACCAGTTTACCGTATAAGAACGTTCCAGACTAATTCTAACTGGATTTGGAAAGATGTTTAGTTGAGGATATCTCTTGCCAATATTTTAAATTTATGGACAACTTTTTGTTAAATAGAAATCGAAATGTTTACAATTTTATTACAAACTTTCGCAATAAGTTTTATAAATGGAAATCATCGGAAAGTTTCTTTTTTTTTTGTTGTTGTTGTGAATGATTACTACAAGGAATCGGTCGTAATAGCACAACTTTTTGACAATTCAAACATTTGTAAACAGTTAAGTTTGGGGACGTTTTGTTGTGTTGTTAATAAAAAATCCGTCACGAAATGTTAAAAAAAAAAAATCCTACAACGACCTAGAGAGCAATTTATTCATTGCAGTCATCTGTTTTTTTTCTTCTTCCTCTCGTGCCGGCCCCATCTTCGGTGATAGTAATGGTGGTGATATCAGTATGCGCCAGTTGTGTCGACGTTTACGAGAAATTCCGAATGGTAAGGTAAATAAACGTTTAAATAAGACGTTGAAAAATAAGTATTCGGTCCACGGATTTTGTCGCTTCGTTGTCGCTTCTTCTCCATCTACTACAACATCTTCTGCTTCATCTTCGTCTTCTTCTTACATTTTTGTCGTTTGCATGGCTGTTCTTATCGAAATATTAGCTTTCTGTTAGAGAGCTAGTGATGTATGGGATATTCAAATATTTCGTTTTTATTGATGTGGAAGTTGAAGCGTGATAAAAACGATTTGTAATCAATAATTTTATGAAAGATTCATTCATTCTAAATCTGTAAAGTATACGATAGGAAGAGGGTAAAGATGGTCGTGACATCTAGTAATGAAGATAAGGATGTCATTAAAATCAAGTATCCTATTTGGGGTAGTTGATTGGTTATTATGAAGAATTTCACGTACAACATGCCAAAAGTCTATAAAATCTTGATTAGTTGTCTTATTGTGTTGTACTTGGATTGTTAATAAAACAACAATTTTTCGATTAGTTAGCAAAGAACAAGTTTTACGAGCGATGATCGTATCGTATTGTACGTTTTGCCTCCAGCTGTATTCTTTTTTCTATGTTCAAGTCCAGTTTTTAATCAGCTACCCATTATGTTCTCTTTGATGTTATATAGAAACTCTATGCGGTAAACTTGAATGCGGATATCCTAGATTTGCACAAAAAAAAAAGAACCGTTTCCATTCTATTCTTTTGTGAATGTGGACAAACGAATATTTAGCTCTGACAATTATTTTGCTTTCATTTACTTTATCCGACAATTTTTTTTATGATAGTTTGGAACCTGAACATTTATTAAGATCAAGTCTATGTATACAATCACAGCTGTTTCATCTTTCACAATTACCAGACGAGAAATAGTTGACATTTCTGTCAGGCATTTGAATTTTGAAGATGATAATTACAAAGGCGTCGCGACGTGTGAAATCACAGCATTAGCAAAAAGACACAACAAGACGTTTACATGTAAAACTGAGAGCTTATCTCTTTTGAATAAATCTTTAAAGATTTAACAACATATACTTCGTCTACTTTAGTATGGACAACTTGCTTTCAGTACATGTCTTTTTTACGAAATATCCAACAACTTAATTATTGCTTTGCCAAGTTAATTCAGTGAACTTTATGCAGATATTGCAATGTTTCAATAAAATTATATATCAAACACGGTTGATTGTAGTTTAACAGGTAATTTGAAGAAACCATAAAACTACATATAACATTCGAGAAGTGCATGTTTTCATTTTATTGTTTGAACTAATTCAACAACAAACGAATTATCAAACGAGAAATCAAAACCAAATACACCAATCTATAATTATGTTGAACAAGTTGTGCATGGGTAATTGTAAACTGTTATCGTTTAATGTTCTCGGATTGTATGTCATTTACAGTAATAATCAACAGAATTTGATAGACACATTCGATAGAAAGACCACAAAAAAAAAACAATTATAGATTTGATTTGATTTTTTATTAGTTGTGTTCTGTCAACTTAATCTTCTGAAAAAGAACTTCGTTAATCTGTAAGGGAAGTTGTCCATTCTACTATCAAACCATCAAACAGACACCACTAACCTAAAGGTTATTGTGGTAGTGGTATCATATTGTTGAATATATATATATGTTATATACGTTGCCAACCCGGGAGACAGGCGCAATACACACCGCCACCACTAAAGTTGCCGCCTTTTAGCGTCAGTACCTTTGCGTCGCGACGTCGTAACGACCGGTATTATCTTTCTACCAATATATTTTGTATTGAAATGAATTTACGCTACGATCAAAATTGATTTTAAAAAAAAACTCAATTTTTTTTTATATAAGAAAGTAATTAAGAAATTTTGTGTTGAAATAATTCGATAATTAATTAGGGGGTAGTTTTATAAAAAAGTTACAAACAAATATAATTGAATTTGAATCGTTTTCAATTTATTGTTGGTTGTTTGAATAGTTGGAACAAAAGATGAAAAGTTTTTTTGTTTAACAAATAAAAGACAATTGTAGATGTCGGCTTTATCTTGTTGTATTCTTTCAATATAAATTGAAAAGCTCTCCATCATTATTGAAGATTGAATTAACAATTTACTGTCATTTTATGGTGAAAACTAACAAAAAAAACTGAGTAATTAGATGTATTGTTGGTAATAATTGTTTCGTTACGCCCATCTTCTTGTTAGAATTTAGTTGCGTTTTTTCTACAATTATTTACTGAATCTACCAAACAATTCCAACAATAACATAGTGTTTTATTATAACATCACTTGATTTGTGCTTGTTTGACAAATTAGTGGAAGGGCCCAGTTAATAATGGCTTGATGACATTTTGTACAATACACTAACATGATTACAGCATCCGTTTCATTATTGGAATCCTCATCTATATGTATGTGTTAGTGAGAAATATAGAACAATGTTGGTTCATTCATGGATAATACAGTGTGTGTACAGTTTAACAATATTCAATATTCAATTGATATCTAGTGCACCTTCATTAATACAAAGCACTACAGTTCAAGGTAAGATTAATTCTTCACAAATTACAAATATTGACAGTTATTGATAAAGTTGTTCAATAAGTTTCATCTTTTAAAAGAAATTTTGATACGGAAATAATTGGTACAGTTCTTTGATGTTACGTCGTATTACTAAAAACAATTTCTTTACAATCTTTTGTTCTTGAATACGAAATTTTCAATAAAACGTTGCAAATATTGCGTTGAAATTTTAAGAGGAAAAAAATGGTAGAATTGCTCCCTTATTCTATAATTCATACGTTGTCTTTTAAATGAAAAAATATGAAAGACGTTGGAATATAAATGTGAACTACTAGGAATTGAGAGAATTTGGAGAATTTTCTCCTAGTGTTATCTCTATTAATCTAGAATCAGGATAGGTTCAATACAGTTTTTTTTTTCTCTATGATCCATTTGACTACAATATAAATCGTTAGGGATTGGGGGGAGAGAGGAGCAATCTAGAATTTCTTCTATTCCTACTACTTCAACGACATCCCATTAACTAAAGAATTGATATAATCTCTGACAAATTTCCCAACCTCAATTTCTATATGGATTGAATTCAGGAGAGTCTCTTCTAATTCAATCTTGATATAGATTTTTTCGATTATTTCATCCATATACTGCTTATAATTTGATATAATTACAATAGCATACCACTTTCTAAGACGAAAATTTACAATTTTATGTAATTCAAGTGTAGCTGTTAGTGAATCAATCAATCATTGTGCAGATTTATGTTTGTATTGCACTTTCGAAAATCTCTCAAACGAAAATAGGTCATTTCCTTAGAATAGGAACGTATCTAACAATTGAAACAACATTTACGTGTTATCCGTTTTATATTCAGAAAGTGGTCGTTTTCCAAACTGTTACTCTTTAATTTTGATAGAAGAAGTAAAATTGATGGATGTATTCTGGCTTTCCAGAAAACTCAATCTATTCTCATTATTAATGAATGATTAAGAATGCTCTAACAACTTTTATTATCTATAGAAGTTTTATATTTCATGCCGGAAATAACATAAGGATCATTCTGTATTGTTGAAGAATGGTATTGTTTTTTTTTTTACTGGATAGTTATAGATAATAGAACAAGCTTACATGGCAATATTTTGTTATTCAAAGACGTAGACGATATGCTACAGGAAACAACTCATACTGCTGTTCCTGATAATCTAGTGTCATCCTATTCCCAATATAGTTCATGTTTATTATTCCTTGATCTATTTAGCTGAAGGCAAGCCAAGATATATTGTGGATTTATTTCCTTTACTTCAGTGGCATCCATTAACTAAAGAATTAATATCATGTGATCTGACAGGTTTCAATCGCATTTTCTATATCTATTGAATCAGAAAAGCTTCTTTGATTTATCCTTGATATTTATCTGTTTTTCTTGTTTTGCCTCTCTGATACCTGATGTAGAGGAAAATCGTTAAATTTTTGTTTTATTCTTCTATCGTACAACGTTTAGAAAATCATCTTGACTGTATGTCTGGATATTATCAAATTTTCTAATTATAGAAGAAATTGTTTCAAACACAATCAATTTCTTCCCATCATATAAAACTGAAAAATTGTGTGAAACATCAGATTTAACAGATGCTTGAAAGTATAGAAGAAAAAAAATGGTGGATGCGCCACACAGTAAGCTGCGATTAATCTCACTTTGCAAGCTCTTTATTATTAGTTTTTTCTTCATGATTCAGCGACAAAAAGTGTCTAAAATTCTTGTAATATCTCTCTCTATAAATAGGATAATTTGATTCAAAGTTCTCTAATTAACATTTTACTTAATTTTAGAGTTAATAGAACAGGTAGGTTAATGGTAGCAGGAATATACATTTTTGCCACTTTAACTCCAATGTACCTAATGCTTCTTTTTTTTTTTAGAAATCTAGATTACAATGACATTCCATTAACTGAAGAATTGATATAATCTCTGACAAATTTCAACCCCAATTTCTATATTTATTGACTCTGTAAATCTTTCTTTATTTAATCTTGATATTTATTTAGAATCTCCTGTTCCGTCCCTAAGGGAGAATTCGCAATTATGCCCCAAATTCAAATCAATTGTTTACCAAACTCTTAACTCTCGATAATTTCTTATTGTTCTTTTTTCAGTTAGATTTTGATTGAACACTTCATTTTTTTTGGGAAACAAACGTGTTTGTTTAAACATTTTTTCTGCTTCTGCACATAATGCAGTCCATTTGTTAATTTTAAAGCCGATAAGCGGAGATAATCTAAATTAATGAATACGGTGTGTGGTGGTTGGTTTTCTGGTGTCGTTTAGCTTTTACTTAATACACTTTTATATCAAACATTTCAGTATTATCTCTACGGTCACCTTTATAACATAGTTGACTATTCAAAGTCTAAAGAAATTTAACTTGTTTTTGCCAATTATTTCTACTCAATTTTATAAAACTAAGGATTTAATTAATCATGTCGAGCTTTTTTCTCGTTAGTTTGCACTATAATTTATCAAAACAAAAAAAAAAAAACACAAAGTCACAAAATCTTAAAAAAGATGAAAAATGCTTTGTGTTACGTTTTTGTCTTTGCCACAAAATATATATCTTGTCTTTGTAAAATATAACTTGACCGAGAAATCCTGTACTCTGGGGACACACAAATAAGCTTTGAGAAGTATATTTTATAAATGAAACAATTTTAGGCATGCTCGTTCCTGTTTTTTCGTTTATTTTTTATTTTTTGATAAAGTCAACAATTGAGATAAACAAACATGATTTTGCCAGACGTAGAAGAACTTATAAAAGGATCAAATATATTGTTTTTCACCAACTATCGGATTATTAAAATCAATTTCCAAGGTTTTGGAGGAAAAACGCCTGGTTTTCTATTATTATTATTATTATTATTGTTGTTGTTGTTATTCTATCTCTTGAATTTTCTATTTTATTACAAAATATTGCGGTTGGAACTCTTCTCTAGAATTCTAGAAGTCGTTTACATTTCGTTGTAAATGATGATTTGTAAAATAATGTAAATGGAGAGATTTTCTTTTTGTAGAAAAATTACAATAATATTTCAAACGCTTATACGGATTTAAATTACATTTATTTTTTGCTATTTTAGGCAGCAATACTTGCTATATTTTTAGGGATTTATTATAATTGAAGCTCACACATAATTTCATGAATTGGTAATCAAATTAATCCGATTCTAGTCTATGTATAAAATGTAATGAATACTTGTGTCAATCTTCAAATATTTGAGAGAATTCAATTAACTTTTTTTGTTTTTTGTTTTTACCTATAAACATCTAAAGAATGTTATTAAGAGTTCAAAGAATCCCAAATCAAAGACTGTCTGTTTGGCTTGAAATTTCCATACAAAAACATTGAATGTTAAAGTCGCTATATGTATAGAACTTTCAACATAGTTGACATGATGTTGATTATCTGATCTATTGCCTGTAAGCGATAAATTTAATTTCATCTTTGATAACATAGAACATCTGTAAAATTATTGTTAGATAACAAGAATTTATGAATAGAAAAATGGTGGATGCGCCACGATCGTAACAAATTATTTATTTCAAAAAGGTAATCTTTCAAATGTCAATATTTTTAGTTTGTAACGGAAATCAACCTCTTTTGCTAAACGTGATCGATGTCTAGACGTATAAAAATGGTGGATGCGCCAGAAATTCTCACCAAACTTCAATTTTCATTGCTTTTATTTTTATTCTTTATTGTATATCTGCAATTTCGAATTTCTTCAATTCTAGACACTCGAAAATAGAATGTCTATTTCTTCAGATTTTGTTTTTTTCAAGCTGTGAAATTTCTTTCTAAATCTTTCAATTTTTTGTTTGGTGTCTAGCTGTTTTTTCTATGAATTTGTTGTCCAGATAATGGTATGTCTTTTTAAAATCCATTGAACTTTATCTGATATCCTCTGGCGCCTTATACATTTCCATTAGAGTTGATGGGTGCCAGTGTCACTTTATACAACTATTTTGTACTTTTTCTTAAACTATCTTGAAGTGTCCCATTTTTACTATTTGCTAAGTTATTTGTATTTTAACTAAATCATGGAAATGTTTGTTTAATGCAAAATTCTTATTTCATATTTCAATCCATGACTGTATACAAAAATTGTGTCACATTTGTGTACATTTTTCCAACAAAAACTTTTAAGCTGTAATTATACGTGCAGTGAATTTTTAACAGAATAATTCGAAACTATTTCCAAAGAAACTAAAAAAAAGAACCGTTTTTAATTTCTAGTTTGTGTCACTGGATGTTTCATTAAACCACACTTAAGTCAACTTAAAATTATGCTTTATATGAGAATAACGTTTTAATTCAATTTTTCTGTTAGAAATGACCAAAAATAAATAACTGAATTTTCAAAGTTGTTTGTTAGACTTCCGTTTAGATTACGATTGAATGACATTCCGTTCATCTCAGATTAACAGTATTTGATTTTATGTCCGATCATATATTTCCACAACAAAAATAATTCTTAACGAAAGACAAATAGTGTTTTCTTTTGTTGTTTGTTGAAAATACAAAAAGAAAACAATTATATTCAACAAAATATTTGTATTTCAATTTTGTAGACACAAAACAATTTCTTATAACAAAACAAAAAAAAAACAACGAAACACCAATAACCAATATTTCAATAACATTTATAAAGTTTCCACTGATTAAATTAATGTTGAGTAGTAAGTTTTGTTGTTGTTGTTGTTGTTGTTTTGTTTGAATTTATTTTAACATAAAACATGTAGCACCCTTTAAAATTACAAAACCACAATAGAAGTATTCAAGCTTTCCGTTATATTATGTGCTGGATAATGGTGACACAGTAAATATAACTCGTATTATACACTCTAACATTTATTACAAGAAAATTTAATTTAAACGAGTCTTATTTACCAAGAAGTTAATTAATAATAGTTGAAAAAAACCTGCAACATTACGTCTTTTTGTTGTTTGTTTCAAATGATGCGGGAAAAAAAAACCAAAACAACAACATATAGAGAGTATAGTTTAGTGTGTCATTTGATTGAACAAAGAATGATTCATCTTTGTCACCAATGATATAAATTGGATGCAGCACGTTCTGCCAGTTTGATACAATATTCTTCATCATCACCTTGTGCTCTTTTACTGTTCACATTTTTATTTTTATTCCATTTTCTACTCTCTAACTTCAACTAACGATAAAGTCGATACGTTTTCTTTTTTTTTTCTTTAAATAAAAAAAGACAGTAAACTACGTGACTTTTAAAGAATAAGCATTGATTCGATGAAATGTAAGATGATTCAATACAATTTGTCTTGAGTTTATCTTTTTAGAATAAAAGGGTGTCTAGTCTAGTCTAGTTTTAGTGTTTTCTATGTCCAAAATCCCATTGGGATTGAAACTAAAGCCTAACTGTTGAATTGATGTAAAATGATTATCCTCTTTCAAACAACCTAAGGCGTGATTTTTTGTTCGGCGAGCATCCAAGATTGAATATCTTCAGTATTGTAGATATACATTAAAGTTTTTCTATTCATAAGGATGGGGGATTTTTCAACTTAAAAGCTAGAAAGTAACCATTTATTCTTATATATGAAGCAAATTTCGGAGTTGAATTATATATATCTACATACATAGAGTAGTATGTATTAAATCTGTGATATAAATCATAACTTGAAAAGGGAATGCTGTTTGCGACAATCCGATATTTATTCCAGTTATGTTAGATATTGAATCCGGATTGTGTGTTAGGAAGATATGATTCATTATATATTGTCCAAAGAACACGGTTAGTAAATTTATGTTCGTCAATTTATTATGTTACAAATTATCTATCTGGGCAATTTTCATGATGAATTTACCTACTTTTCATCATTTTATATAAAATTTGTATAATTAGTAGTGGGAGTTAATTCAAATTGAGGAGAGAGTCCATCCAACAATTGAATTCATTCCACAAATGCTTAACTGATTGCCAATTAGTGTCACTTTCACAACTACCAAAGAGAAAATTAGAAAATTACAAAACTATTCCACCATTTCCCCCTATACGTATTTATTTATTAACAGACGGATAATTGAAGATTTTCACTGTTAACACACCCTCTTCTCTTAGGTTTTGCCGATGTAATCAATTCAACCTTTCTTGAATCAATCAATACGTATCCTGTAATTTGGATTTAACAGAATAATGTCCACTTCAATCTAAACGACTAACAGTCTGTTAATGTTATTTCTGTGTTAAAGTACAGATTCTTTGGTGGATTTGTTTTAGTTTTGTTAGAATTACATTTCTAATTTGAGCTGTTAATCTTTGTTTAATTTCAACTAGTTTTATGGTAGCTGTAAAAATCAATAATTCCAGTCCCTGTATACTCATATTTTTTCTAATTTTATAACCGTCCATACGCAAAAGCAACAAAATTGTAAAGGAAACTCTAATATGGAGTTAGACGGTAGCTTTTATGGCTTTTCAACAGAATTTACTCAATGGTATTAACATAATGTTAATACGTTTGCGTTAATTGAGATTCAAAGAATATTATTAGAGTTAAATTAGTTAATGTTGAGATTTTCTTGTAAACATTATACGAATATTTGGAATGGAAAATGTTTGATGATATTTGTTACATTAACTAATTCAACATTTATGTGTCGTTAATTCAAACTAAAACATTGACGCTTTTCATTTCTTGTTATTCAAAACGAAATGAAATTGACAAAAATAAAAATGTAAATAAGTACTATTTTAATTCTACAATATTTTGCACTGTTATAACAGTTTCATTAAGAATTTCGTTAAAATAGATTGTATCTGTATTGCTGAAATAAAATTGCTTTGTTATAAACTCAATTTAAATGTAAAAACACAGGTGGAAGTGTTCAGTACAGATGTTGTTTCTATGTAAAGAGGAGGTTTCCCGTTCTTATATATATATATTTTTGTTGTTGTTCTTCTTTCGTTCTACGACCCTAATAAAAATTTACCATCTGATACACTTGTGGTTAAAGAAATAAATTTATCTACACTTACCTGGATGTATAGGTATATGTAAACGATTGTCGTTTGATTTTATGAATTCAACCTTCAACAATACGGAAATGACAACAGTAGTAGTAGCAACAAATTTACAATTTCTACCGAACTGTCTTAAGTGAAATAGGTATCGAGATAGAAACATGCCGTGAATGGTATTTGGCGCCTCATACTATTAGCTTAATGTTACTGTCACTATACATAAATGCATATTTCCCCCTTTAAAGTTATGCTACTATTAATAGACAACAATAGATAGTTTCTAGTTGTTAGTAAGTCAGGGAAGTGTTTGTTCTATATTTACTACTACTACTACTACTAGTAGTAGTAGTAGTAATATTATATAATATAAGAACTTGAATTTGGCTTATATCCAAAATTTGTTGACTCTCTGACTTGTTGTTTACATCGAATATATTGGAAGTTGATTTAATCTGATATTACAACAAGGAATTTGGAACAAGAACATTGTTAGTTTTATATTCTTTTACTGTTTGTAAGATTCAGCTTAAAGTTGTTGTTCTGTTAATATTTACAATTACTATCGAAAAGCATTATCATAAATCAAATTGTATCAAGTGCAAATAAAATGTCAATGTTAATACAAAATAATACAAGAGAAAGTTTTTTGTATCTTTCTATTACCAGAAATTTAACAAAAATGATGTTTTTCCAACATAGATCGTTTGTTATCATTTTATAAATCACTGCATGTCTCTATATGAAAAGATATGACAGATGCAAATCTACCATCTGTTCCATATATAATCGTTCTTGGATGCTCACAACAACAATCCAAATAATATCACGACCAATATCTCGTCTCTTTTTAAATTTATCGGCATAGAAACCTATAGAAAAAAGTCTTTCTAACACTGCACTATAAATAATGTATGCCACCTAAGCGTATAGATAAGGAGATGAACATACCAGTTACACAGTTTTTCAATAAAATCACACCAACTATTGTACAAAAACATACATCTCGAAGTTCTAATCAAACATTATTCACGTATAGATTTTGTCAACTTGCTAGAACTGTAATAAAAAACGATACGAATCTTTACAAACTTTCACCAAACAAACTTTATCCGAAATCACTTTGATGATATTTGTTGATAAAACAATAAATCAATGCCTTCAAATTATTCGTAAAGTGTAATGATTGTCGAATAGTTGAAAACTGTAAAAATAAAAAGTTTGTTAAAACTTTAATATCGACAATAATAACAGTTTGTTTGATAGATTATCCGATAAATGAAGGTGTTGGATTCATTAATTGATAAAACTTTAATTACTCGATTTGAAATTGTGTAGGAAAATTAAACTGAAATTTTCAGTATAGAGATTATAATACAATCACTATATTGTATTCTGTTAGCAATTTCAATGTTTATTAATGAATTAGTTTTGTAGTTTCAATATACGTCCTTTGAAGTTAGTTTAACTGGGCAAATATATTGTTAGGCTTTTATCAAAACAACTAACAATCCTTTCTACTCATAGACCTCCTTTCTATTACGTTTCAGGTTATTATTTCTAACGCCTAAACTGGCAGCTTCCTTATTCAGATTGGTTGCTATTGTTTGAAATGCACTGCTTTTTCTGTTCATTAACACAAAAATCTTTTGTTTCGCTGATCATTATTCTTCTTACTCCCAAAAGAATGGAATCAAATTGTCATCTTTCTGTTGAAATAGAAAAGTGGAAATCTATGTGTTCGATATTATAATTCATATTGGCTACAAACAGCAAGTTTAGTTTGTTTTCAGTTCTTATCATTCTGTTCTTGTCTTCTCAACTTTTATACTTTAGTATTACTTGAAGGCTTGTTCTTCTATTTCTTTTAATTCAACAGAATATTGTTATTGCTGCTTTTAAAGCTTTAGTGTTTTTATTTTGGTGGATATTTCTCATTGAAACTTGACCCTTTTTTGTGTGTAATTTCCATGCTTTTTTACTTTTATCCGTAGTAACTGATTTAATTGTTTGTGTTTTTTTTTGTAACTGTAATTCCTTATTCGCTTCTTTGGTTGCTACTAATAAAAGGGTGGTCTTTATCATTATTTCCTAATTTGGGTCATTTTAAAGAAATAAATGCTTCTTCTATTTCTTAGTTTTTACTTATGCTGAACTTGTATTTTACTGGTCGTTTCTATACTCCAAATCAATGATGAATGAACTTAATGGAGAATTTCTA
>JAZBGY010000107.1:84708-116297 GCA_037414755.1 Lydus trimaculatus | reverse complement strand
CCAATGTTGCAAATCTAGAGCCCAGTTGTCGACCTAAAAATCTACTTTCGAGTTGACATATTTCAAAGAATTCTAACCAAAAAATTCCTGAAAAATTCGCAATTTTCCAATAAAAAAACAAGATATTTGTACGATTTTCTTGTAAATTGATATACGTGCATTTGCACGATTCATGCAAAGTTGATAGATGCGTGTCCAAAAATCCATCACCTAATGTGTCATTTTGATTATGTACAATTGAACAATATTTGTGCAATAAATAGCAAAATGTTAATGCTAACAATTTCACCAACGTAAAAACAATAACGGTTTTTTTGTTTTGTTTTGCCTTAATTTTTAGAATTTAAGAAATTTGTAGTAATGTAGATTAATTTTGAATTAATTGTACAAAATTGCTTCCATATATACATATACCAAATATATTTCTACAATAACGTTATGGGTGTATGTTGGTGTAAAGAGAAACACGACGAACATGATACTTATATACCACAACAAAATAATGTTAATAATAATAATAACAATAATAATAATAATAGGAATGTTCAAATAGTACAACCAGCCTCGACAGTTGTTGTTGATCCATTGTTTTATGTGCGGGTACCAAAGCCCTTAGATGCTGAATTCGTTGATAAACTAGTTTTAGAAACATTAGGTGTTATTGCAACATTAGTCGATAAGTATGTTGGCATATAATTAATATTTAATTTATCATCATATTGAATGTTACAGTGAACAAGAACCACCATCATCAATGCTACAATTACATACAATTGCTGATAATGAAGAAGGTTTCATACAAGTTGTTAAATCAATGATAAAAGTTGTACCATTAACAGATCCATTAGGACCATCAATTATTGCATTATTATTAGATGATTGTCCATTACCGACACGTACATCTGTATTTAAAGTTATAGAAATGTTGAATTTATCAAAACAATCAGCAATAAATGGACGTATAAATCCATCACGTGAACGTAATATCTGTGTTGTATTAGGTTGTATTGCTGAAACATTAGCTGGTCCAACGAATTTAGATATTTTAAATGATAATATATTGGATTATTTATTTACAAATTTAGAATCAGAAACTGATCCAAATGTTGTATTATTTTCATTGATTGCACTTGAAAAATTTGCACAATCTAGTCAAAATAAATTAACAATAATGAAAAGATTACAAGAGATGTCATCAATATGTCCAATTAATAAATTGGAAAAATGGCGTTATGAAATGCATTTAATTAAAAGACAAGTTGGTTTCTGTGCACAATGGATCTTGGATAATTTATGTAAAAATTAATTATAAATTTACAAACTTATACTAATTTTATCATAATTTTTAGTTGTAATGAAAGATCGACAGTATTCTTATTTAACTGTAAATATGGACAATATTAATGCAATGTTAAATACGAGTGATGTTAGTGAATATTTGAAAATATCACCGGATGGTTTGGAAGCGCGTTGTGATGCATATTCATTTGAAAGTGTACGTTGTACAGCACAAGCTGATACAGGTATTTGGTATTATGAAGTATTAATTATAACACCTGGTGTAATGCAAATTGGTTGGGCGACGAAGAATAGCAATTTTCTCAATCATGTAGTTATTTAAACGTGTGTATGTGTGGAATAAAATAAAAAATTGTCGTTCTATTTTCTCTTATAGGAAGGTTATGGTATTGGTGATGATAAATTCTCATTAGCCTATGATGGTTGTCGTAAATTAATTTGGTATAATGCTAAATCAGAACCACAACATCTACCACCATGGCAATCTGGTGATATATTAGGTTGTTTATTAGATTTAGATAATCAACAAATTATATTTTCAATAAATGGTGTTAAATTGCCACAATGTGCTCAAGTGTTCACTATGGCTAATTCTGGTTTTTTTGCTGCTGCCAGTTTCATGTCATTCCAACAATGTCGTTTTAATTTCGGTGCTGAACCATTCAAATATCCACCAAATGATGAATATTTAACATTTAATAATACAGCCAAATTACAAGCTGACGATAAAATCGTACTACCTAGACATATTTATTTGAATCGATTGAAAGATGAACATTTTGGTGATGATTGTTGTGAGATATGTTTCGATCAGAAAGCAACAGTACGATTGGTACCTTGCGGACATTCGTATGTTCTACTTTTTTTTTTTGTATTTTATCAAATAAATTACTATTTTTGTTTTTGTAGAGGATTTTGTCGGCCTTGTACTGATTATTTAACACATTGCCCAATTTGTCGACGTGAATTCGTTTTAGTTGTAGAAGACCAAGTTCATCGATAGCAAGGCTTTGTCTAAAAAAAATTTAAAAATCAAAGATATTTTTGTACCACAATTCAGTTGTTAGTTGTCTCTATTTTGGAAAGCGTATATACATAATTATATATATATTTTTGATTATTTTGATGTATATAAGAGGGAATTATTGCATATTTTGTGCGCATATAGCTATTCTAATAAGTGTAATATTTTTATAACAAGTTCAAATATTATTTAAGTTGGATTATATTTTGTAAAAATAATAATTTTATTGATATTGTGCTGGATTAAAAGATAATGTCAATAATAATAATAAATATATAAATATAATAGAAATGTTAATTTGGGTATAATTCAAAAAACCCGCTCATCCATAGTGAGTTTTGATTAATTTAGTTGGTATGAGAATTGAAATAATCTCGGCATAATAATACAGCACACTTCAACTATGGTTGTCGTTTTTAACAATCAAAACAAATTCCAATTTAATGAAACATATTTAATGTTTGTTTAATATAAATAATTTGGGAAATTTTCATTGAAATCGTGTTGGTGTTTGTATTGTGTAATTGATTGTAATTCAATATTTTGAAAAATCATCAACGTTTTCTACGAATTTTGAATCACGTGCCTTTGCAAATGCTATGTTTTGATGCTGGACAAAATGGCGGGTGAGTCAACTTAATAATCTGTATGTGTTGTTTAAAATTAATGATTTTTTTTTTTTTAATAATTTTTTCTGCATTTCAAATGATAACATTTGTCTGATTGTGTGTTTATTTCGCAGATATTTCACTAATTCAAGATGTATTCATGGATGTGAACGATGAAGGTATGTTTTTAGTTGGGTTAATTCAGTTTAGAGAATGGAAGGAGCGTGGCGTAATCATAAGTCAAAATGTTGTATATGTATGTGTGCATACAATCTCTATATATGTACATAAGTGTTTGATGAATTTTATGCCTATATGTGGGTGTATGTAGTAATAGTCGGCGTCGCATTTATTAACAAAAAAAAAATTATTAATTTTTAACAAAACTTGACTCATTGTCATTAAATTGTTTTCAATCATCATATTCAATCATTAATTGTGTTGATAGTTTTAATCATATATTTCCCATGAAAAATTCTATGAATCATTCGATAGTATTTGAAACATAACATATAGATAGTAGTAAACACGTGGATATATCAACGATATATTTTTATCTTTTTTATATTTAAAAAAAAAATAATCATGAACGATAATAGAAAGATGTTTGTTGTTGTGTGTATGCGTGTGCATCTCTATCATATATTTGCGTCATCATTTCTGATTATCGCTTAAAGATAGACGCCACACGATTATCTCCATGTTGTAATCATAAACGGCGGCAAATGTTTTTAATTTAATCCCCCCAAAAAAAAAAAACTGTTTATAGTCGACTAATGAATGGTAGGATTTCTTGTAATTTTTGTATTTTATTTGTCCGCCTCCACCTTCTTTTATAACGTGATTCCATTAAAAATTTTCTTTTACACCACGCCCGATACACACACTCCTATTGATCGGAATAGAAAATGATATTAACTCGACAAGTGGTGCCACTGACGACGTGTGGCGGCGCACCGTAATATTATGTCTCCACCCGATCTTACTATAGACAAATACACATACACAACCAAATTTTGAAACGACGATTCATATCACCATCATCATCATAATGATGATGATGATGATGATCATCGTCATACAAGTCGGCTGTCTTTCTCTTCCTTTTTCGTTTTAGTTGTCTGGCATGGCGGTAGTGGCAATGGTGGTGCCGGTTATGATTTGTCTGTGTGATGATGATGATGATATTGACCGGTATACTCTTTTAGATTATTTGCCCCTAAATAGTGACAATTTAAAAAATTTGTGTTATTTAACAATAATTATTGTATGTTTATGTGGTATGATGTGTGATAATTTTAGTGTAAATTTGTATTTCTTGGATTATATTGGTGGTGGTAGTAGCGGCGACGACGACAACGACTACATGCCCTTCACGTGGAAGGAAAGCATCGTTTTGATGATTGACAGGTCCGCACCCTTTTCTATTTATTATCATTGAAAGATGTCGATTTATATTCAACTCTTCTATTTTTAATAAATAAAGCTCTAATTGATAAAAATTGTCTTTTTCGACGTGTGTGTGTGTTGTTTTTTTTTTGTTGTTGTTAATATGGAATTTTTCCTCCATCCATCACATCAACATTTGTGTATCTTTTCCAGGTGTATACGAACAAGGAGATTGTTTATCCGGAAGCCCCACAGATGATGAATTGTTACCGCCCTTGTCGCGTATCCAGAAATATGCTCAATCCGGAAATGTCTATGATCGGTAAGTTGTTTTTTCTTCTTCTTCTGTTATTTACGTTTATTAGAATTTTGAAAATTTAAACAATTTCGATTAATTAATTGTGAATGGAAAAACGGTTTTCTTTTTTAAATTTTTCAAAGAAATTCTAAATCCAATAGTTGTAAATGGCGCCAATTCCGATTATTGTTGAATAGTCTAGACGTAACGTGATAGATTTGGCATGCTGCTATATGTGTGTTGATATATCTATAGAACTTGGCGTTGGATTAGAATTGGCGGCGCCAGAAATAATCGAGACATGCACGTTTTGCTTATTTGTTTTTTCGCCCTACAAAAAAAAAATAAAAAGAATATGTGCCAGTGACAAAAGTATGTATGTTGGAAAAATTCCACAATTTCCATTATTTAAACTGTAATATGTATCAAGAGAAATTTTTAGGGGGTTATAGTAACAACAGTACAACGACCTTTACCCCTTGACCCGTGTGTCGCGCACCCCATCGGCGACTAGGTCAACCCCTTCCCTATGAAAGAGCGATGACCGCGCGCGCACACACAATATATACATGTGTGTACACATATAAAACTTGCATATATACACCTAAAAAAAAAAACACCTTTTATCTAAGATTTTCTTTCTAAATATACCCATCTAATGAACAAAAATAATTGTTTCACACATAAAATTCGTAAAGTCTCCTTCTCTCTCTATTTCTGGGTAAATAGAACAAGTCTTACGCAATATATTATGATGACTAGAAACACAAATATTGTCTACTGAAATTATTAGAAAATAATAATTTAATATTAGCGTACGCCACTGATGTTATAAAATATAATAAAAAGAATATGGTGGATTGTTATTTTGTTTCTTGTTTTAATTGGGAGTTACCTGTCCTTAGGCAATTATCTGATCAACCAATAGCAGCAATAGCAGCATTCTGAATAACCAGTACAAGTTGTCCATAAGATTTGTTTACTCCAAAGGAGTTTGTATGTACATCCATGCATATGTATGTATTGTATATACATAAGTTTTGAATTTTCAACATCTTCATAATGCTTATTATTTTGCATAGAATATGTACAAAGTTTTAATACGTTGTATTATATAGGGTGCTACAATCATAGTTGTCTCATAAGTAACACGTACTTTTGTTGTATATTACGGGCACATCTGCTAGGAGCAGGTGTGGTGGTGTGTAGTACCTCAACTATGTTTTATATAACAGCTTGTCCATAATGTATTTCCACGAAACAGTTACCCAGTTTATCTACCACCCTATTTAGCTGTTATTTTCAATGATATTTCTTCTAAGGTAATCTGTTTCTCTCCTTTTTTACTCAATCTAGGATTAGTCTACATAGAGTGATAGTATTGCTACTACTGCTACTTAGTAAATACCAGTAGGTACTACTTATAGTACTAATGTTACTATATTGTGTGCGTATAAAAAAAGAGCAAATATTTAGGATTCCTATTAACTAGCAGCTGTAAATTTGGCCTATTTAGCAGCTGGCGCGCATCTGCGCCCCCGCACGCTTTTCCTGCATCATTCTTAAGGTTGATGAAACATCCCTTCAACTTTCTCAAACTATATAAATATATTCTACTTTTGAAGAGCCCCCCCATGATTACTAAATGTTATAGAATGAGGAGGATGAACTTTTTTACCCATAAAAAAAAGTAATCCTCATAAATAAACTTGAAAGTGATAACTAACAAGTACTTAGCTAGAACTATTATAAATACAAAATAATAAGTTTTTGTGAAATGTACTTCATATTAACGTTTTAACATCCTTCATAATAATTATCATTATTAAAAGACGATTATTGTAGATTGCTTCTATAATATAATAATTTAATACATATAGATAATTGTGCAATTAATATTTTGCATATGTTTCTTTCAATTATAATACCATTATTGGTATAATTGGTTATATAAAACCAAAGGAAAATGATTAATTTGTTATCGATGATGATGATGATGTTGGACGTTTATGTCAAAGGTAATGGCACGAGTCGCAGCTGCCTTTGATTTTATATGAAGACAGGTGTTAGATAGTAATACCATCATTTTCTAATATACAGTCTTTTTCATTAAATTCAAATCATTACTACCATTGCGGCAGGTGTTATGTATGATGTGTGTGTGTGTGTGTTCTTTTGATGCATCTCCTCTAATATTTGTCTGTTCTTTGTGGGACGTGTGCCATTCACTTATTATTTGATTGTAAACAAAACATGTAGGTCTTTTTGAAGAATTCCATAATGTTTATGAATATATGTATACATATACATACGTACAGTTGTGTTTAAAGCTCCCATTAATGAAATATTTAGGTGATTTTTGTTGTTGGCGTAACAGGTTCAAATCTAAATTAAAATTGTTCGCAGGGGTCTCAGTCATAACAAAACTATAAATAGGAGTATGGCTAATATTCGACATTCCTCGACACATGTGTATAGATGTTGTTTTTAGTAATAAAAATGAAAAGATTTTTGTATCAAATTAGTATAATAGTATTACCCTAGTACTTATGAATTTTATCATTATTTTATATTTATGTAAATAAATGGATTGATTAAATCTAGGATAAAAAAATAAATTTAAAATTTGATTATTTCAAAAAGATGTTACGCCACTGTTGTTTGTTTTGGTGCATTAACATCCGGTGACGGTCAATGGCTGACTTCTCTCATTCTTCCCTTTGGATTTTCTATGGCTTGTAAATTGCCTTATCCAATCAATGATTGTATTTACAATGTAATGTTTTTGTTTTCGTTTTTTATGTTCAAATTGCATAAATAAAAATAATCTTTATTTACATGTTAATGTTATGAAAATGTTTAAAAAAAAAATATGAATTGATAATGTTGAATGGTAATTTCTTTGTTTTTGTAATTTTTGTTATTTATTTAAGTATCAAAGAGGCAAAAAAATCGTTTTGTAAATGATACTCGGCTGCCGTATACTATAGCGTTTTTGTACAATAACAACAAACAACAACAACAACAATGTCTTCGGGGGCACTGTCTTTACTATGGCGGGAAAGTGATAGTATTTCGTAGTAGTAACTGCGCAGTAGTTGTTTGTGTTTATACATAACATATAGGTATAATTTCATGGAAGTGTGCGGCGGGGTAGTGTTTGGGGTTCAAGAATGCAGTCGCTCAAAGGACACATGCATTGAAGAGAAGAGACTGACCAGACCAACGATGATGAGAACACGTAGGGTGGCAATGACCAAAAGTAGTGTGTTGTAGTGTTTCTCTGTATATTATAGTAGTATACGTCGTATATTAGAGGAGTGTCTGATGTTGTTTCGAAGTTCGAATTCACATACCTGCTATATACATCCATATGCAATATGCACACATACCATTCGGTCCTTCTAAGAATTTCTTATCTGTCTTCTTCTGTTAGATTGTCTGTTTTCGCTGAATTTAGATTTTCCGATAAATTAACAGTTGAAAATATTTTTAGTTAAAAAAATAGTTCATTAGTACCTACCACATTCCAGGTACATAATGAAATATTAAAAATATTTACAACTAATTTAGATTCGGTTGAATTTGTTTTTTTTTTTGTGCCTTTTCTGTGGTGTCTATAAATCTGTATGTTTTTATATCTATTTCTAAAATTTTTACAAATGTCATCATAAAAATCTTGCACTTTTATTGTTGTCCCACTTTATTATTAAAATGTAAACAATGTATGCACATTTTGTACAAGTAAAAATGTAGCAATCCGGTGGCGTCTCCTTGAACTGGCGTCCTTGTGGTCCGTGCATTCGCGCAGGGTCGCCGGACATTCTTTTCATTGAAGAATGCCCCTGAGGGCTTTCGATGGATACAAACATTCCGACCGTACCCCTCCAACAACAACATCATTTTACCAAGACAAAATCCTATATATTATTATATACTTATTATATCCTTTTATGTAAAATAATTATTAGATGTGTGATATCATTGATTTATTGAGTGAATAATCCAATAACAAAATAATTGTTTTCTTTAAAAAATTGAAAATGATATATTCATATCTGTGATGAATGTCATGTTGTTTTTGTTGTTAATAATTAATTGATAAAAAAAAGTAAAACCAAATAATATTTTCTTAATTCTGATAATGGTTTCTCATATCTTCTCATAGAAGTGCAGATCATCTAATAGTAGTAGTAGTAGTAGTAGTAGTAGTAGTAGTAGATTCAGCTAGAAAGGTACTGCCTACATGCACTCTCTACTACGTTGATGATGATCCAAGATGACGTTGTTATAGTAAATAGGAGAATGTTTGTTAGATTTATGAATGAAGATTGTATTCGAAAGGTTTATCAAGGTCGTTGTATGATAGCAGGAAATGTCTATGAACGCAATTTTATTGATAAAATATTATTTACCAGTAATGTTCATTCAGAAAAAAAAGAAGATTTGAACCAATTTTCTTTCTTTCTCTTATTATATCAAACAGTATTGTATTATTATTATTATTATGAATGAAACTTTGATTTTTAGTTCAATTTACTAGAATATATTGTGTAATTTATGTAAGTATTATCGATATGTCATTAATAGTATGTGTCCTCTTTATTGTTGATGAATGTATATTGTTTGTGTTGTACAAAATCTGTTTATTTACAATGAATGTTGACGTATTTGACAGATATGAAGTATAATTTGGTAAATGAATAATAATAATAATAAAGATATGAAATAGTATCAGTTTTATTTTGATTGATTAATAAGAGTGTGTTGTCAATAATGACTGAACACCCAAAACAATATTAAACGAGTGCATTGGTGGCATTGACCCAGGGGCCGCCCAAGTTGTAGTATGCGTTCAAAGATTTCTGTTATATAACGGACTTGGAGTATTATATACTATAATAGGTGTATGGCTGTGTGTATAAATATGTGTATGTTAGAAAGAGATAGAGAGAGTAAAGGAAGGAGCATGAGTCGAGCAAATCGACGCCGAGTGCCAGAAGGCGGCGCTATAGACCTTGAACCCCCGTCGACTTTTATCGATTTTTACCCTTAGCATCTATCTACTCTTTAATATAATACTTTCGTCTATAGATTCGAAATATCAAGAAGTTTAAATACATATTTTTTTTAGTTTCGTTTATTTGTTAAATCTTTGTCTGTATGGAGGTCTTTTGTTTTTGTAAATGTTGTTGTTGTTGTTGTTATTGTTGGTGCTGGTGGTATTTTGACCGCATTTCTTAGAAATGACCAGTTTACTTGAGAATAACTTGCAGCCTGTTTTCTACTCTCACAGTATACCTACTATCTTTTAATTTGTTGTTGTTCACCTATATCCTGTCTGATTTTTAACATAAAAGAAAAGAAAAGAAATAAAAGATGCCGACTAGAATATTGTAATACAAATTCCAATAAGTTAAGTTTCTTTTTTCAGGTAGAATAATATGAATTTTCGTTTAGTTTAAAAAAGAAAATTTCGCTTACTACTACATCACCTATCGTGTTGTTAATAAGTTCAATTTTTTGTTGTAGAAAGAATAAATACTATTTTACATGTAAATGTATTTTCAAATCTACCAACAGTAGGTATAATTTGTTTTTATTACATAGGATGTAATGTAAGAATACACCTTGTTTTCCTTTTTAATCTAAACTATTGCCTCTTATGTATGTAGGTAGTAGGTACGTACTTGCCATATTTTTATTGTTACTTGATGTATTTATTTCCATGACTTGTTTTGTAGGTAGTACATAATTATTTTAAAAAGCAGTTTATTACACATATAGAAACGTAAATCGATACAAATGTTGTTAATTCTTTTATATATCGAATTTGATTAATATGCTAATTACATTTACATAGACGCCATTTCATTAAACAGATTTATAAATTATCTAATGCTCATAGTTATGCTATATTTAGTAATCTATTGTTACTTCTAATCTGTTTATCTATACCTAGTATACCTATTTTATAAATTGATAACGCATTGTGTATTAAAGGAAAATAATGTATATTCAGTGGCGGTACAAGGTAGTTTATTTATCCTTGTCCTGATGATAGAGGCGCCAATGACCATCACCACCACTATAATGATGAAGGCGCGCTTTTACTTTAGCACTTTTTGAGTTAGTTTTGTGCGTGTGCGCTTTGTAGCAGGGAGTCGGTTAATAATTCGCATGTTGTGAATGTGTTTGTTGTTATTTTGTTTTTTTTTTTACATAGTCGTATTTATAGAAAACATACGACTTCTTTCATATTTTTTTTCTTCTTTTATTTGACTATCTAGTAGTGTTTTGCAAAATGATAACTAATTACAGTTATTTGATAATATTATTTGACTAGATGTGGTAGAGATATTTAAACAGGATGTGTAATGTCTGAAATCGTGACAAACACGTGTACATACAGGACACATGATTCTGACAGGATGCAACTACGGTGACACAGGAAGTTGTTTGTTGTGCTCATTTGGTGTCGAAGAAGTATGATGTGTGATGGTCTGTAAGAAAAATAATGATCACAATCTATAAAATTAAGCAATTCTCTCGTTTTAATATTTTAATTTGTTTCTCTTTAATAGTACGTAATAATGATGTTGACTATAATTTACACCTTCTGTTTTTTTTTGCCGTCCTTTTGATATGTAAAGCATTTTTTGCATTGCAATTGGAATGCGTGTGATCCGTTAGAAATACAAACAAAATAATTCATCCGTTCACACTATAGTATAGTCTACGTATAGAATGCGCATGAACGACTCATAATGGATCGTTTAATTATTGTGCATAACTGTCGTATTTTATATTGTTTCTTATACTAGTTTCAGTCAAACATTATCAACAATAAAGATAATTTAACGTTCTAATGAGAAACAAAAAGTAGATTTAACAAAACAGTGATTCGCAACCATAAAATTTTCTTACAGATACCTATACTTACTTTTAATAATAATATTAGACATTACTTTACTATAGTTTTAAAGTGTGACACTTGTTCCTTCATTCATTCCATTCATGAAAAGCTATAACCAATAACTGTTATTATGTCTTCCGTCTTTAGTATCCACACATTCTTAAATATATTTGCAATTGCAAAAATTTCTCAAGTTCATGAAGATCTTAACTGTTGTGGGAAAAAAAACAAGCAAACTATTGGTTTTAATAAAAATATGTACAAAGTGTTTTGAAAGATTGATTCTTATTTTTTTAATCGTTAATTTTTGTCCATAATTCCCTATATTTTGTTGTTTTTTTGATGGTATATTTTACCGACCATACCTATATGTCCATGTGTTATGCATTGCTGAACTAAACGAGGAACGTGAGGTTGTTGACTGGCTATACATATTGTGATTCTGTCTGATACCTGCATTCTTTCAGCAGGTCATACATACCTCATATAGTTTTAGTAGTATTCGTCAATAGGTTTGTTTATCTTGTTATCTGTTGTTTATTCATATTTTCTGTGTGTCTCTCTCTCTCTTTCTAATCAACACCTATACTGAAACAACTTTAATCCTGTAAGTATATAGATACCTACTAGTATGTATTTAGAGAAATTGTTTTATCATTGATTTATTTCATTTACTTACAAGTAGGACCCTTTATTATGATGCGAATATTTTTTGTTAAATATAATTTGCCATTATTATAATCAGAATTCAGAAATTACATGTAAATTTTTACACGTATGTATGATGTGTTTGATGTGATTAGAATTAGCATTTTTTAATCAATGATGTTTCTATTGAGGATATATAATGTTAGAACATTCTATTATCATTTATTTTTTTCAATCATAAAAGAAAAAAAAATATCAAATTGCATAGGTAAATGTTATTATTTCTTTTCGTAAATTTTTATATCGAAACCTATTTCTTACCAGCATGTGTGTGAATAATTAAATCGTGAACCCCTCAATGCATCTATTATATTAAAGAACCACATTCCATCTTGGACAAGGGTATAGAAATTTTGATCAAGAAATTAGTAGGTAGGTATACCTATATATCTACGTATATAATGTGGTAATAAGTTTTCAACAATATGTACCTACATAGTATTTTAATTAATTAACAAAGAAAATACAGTGGGCCCGATAATGATTCAATTAGAAAGTTTGGAAAATACAGTTAATGTTTTCATGTTTAGAGAAACAGGTGAAATACATACTTGTAGTTAATGATTTCAAAAATTGACTATTTTATTCTGTCTTATAATGCTTTACGTAGAATTTAATGTAAACTTTTCATTTAATATAGAAAGTTTCTATATTTGAAAATATCTTTCTGTTTTGATCAAATGAAAATTCACAATCATTGATATCTAGAAACAAGAAAAAATTGATGTACACCACGTGGTCCATATAGTTTCTGTTGTAAATTAATATATTAGAAAACATCCATTTTATTAAAGAAAAGAACTTTTTTAAGTGAAAAACATACTGCTTGATTAGAGGAAAGCTCATAAAACTATAGTTGAAATGTATTTCATTATCAATAACGAACCTACAGGAGGCCACATCTACAGATTACATTTAACCTATGTAAAAAGTCTTTTGTTTTTAGTAGATATTTGTTACTAATTTCATATTCTTTTGAATTGCACAAATCCAGTTTATTCTTCAAAAGTACGCTTTAATAGGTGTTTGTATTGGATATACCGTGTTTAACTGTTCACCCTTTGACAAAAGTGTTGTATTATTGTTATGAAGTCCTAAGGGAATCATCTATCTTTTTGTATTAATTGGATATTGCTAATTTGTTTGAAATGTAATAAGATTTTAAAAAATTGCATGAAATTCTACAGAAACGTTTTGTATAAAACGATCATCGTTTTACATTGCAGTATGCAATATTCTTTAAAAAAAAATTGAAACCTTTATAAATTCATTTAATATAAATTTAATTTGCGGTTTAAATATTATCATTTCTAATTACATTTTTAAAATATTTCATTAAGAAATGATTAAAGATTTTAATATTGCGTCGCAATTTATTTATCGGAAAGTCCACCACGGTCGGCCATCTTAGGCTGTTTCCGTGGGGCGGAGACTATTCAAACCAATAGTTACAGCGATATTGTGGACGACCGCGAACTTTACGTTTACCCGATCACCGGTTTGCAATTACGTACATAAACATATTTTACGTATATGGTGGTGGTCAAACGTCATTGGACATCATATAATCCAGTACTACATATCATATCAATCACAATAGAAGAATCAAGAATCTTGTTGAAGAATGATTTTTATTTGTTTGAAGGAATATTTTTCTATTCTCTTAAAAATGATGTTTATTATGTTTATACATTTTTTTCTTTTTTGGGACAATTATATCTAAAATCTTTTAATTATAATGTGAAATTAATAATTATTCTCACTTTTTGTGTTACAGACAAATGGTAGCCCGTATTGTTCAAGAATTATTTCGGACAGCCTCACCTGAAAGTTTAACTACCGATTTAGCCGCTATAATGGATATTATCAAGCATTTAGGTGAAAGAGATGGTGAGTTTCTTCTTATATTTCCATTAAAAGTAAATTGTTTAATTGGCAAAAAAAAATATGGTTAACCCTTGTAAAACGATCATTGATAACATCTGCATAATAGGAGAATGTATTGTTACTGAACCCTCTTCTTTATATTATTTTGGTTTTGTCTCACTTTCCCTAATTGCCATGTGACTTTTTCATAAATTGTTACAATCAGTTTTGTGGAGGGTTATATCTATTTTAGGTGATGGAGAAAGCGAATGAGGATTTTTTCGTTGTTGTCATTTTCGCCTCGATTTTTTTTTTGGTCTATTTTCATTTCCGGTGGTGGTAATATACCTTTTAACAGGAAGTTACGCACGTGGATAGCCGCCCTGCGATTAACGTTAGCAAACCAGACAAGACAGACAGACAGACAGACAGATGACTGTGTTCTAGTTTATACATATACATCTCGAATATTTGCCTCGCATATTATTTACGTAGATTGTTTAAAAATAACTTTGACACCCTATTGGAAAAAAGAGTGTGTGTGTGAGAGTACAGTTAAACGTTGCTAATTTTATTTTACCCTGTTTTGTCATAAATAGAGTCACGAAATTGTAGACGAAACGATAACTGAAACTTGAAATAATTCTTGATGAACGAAATTATAATTTTGTCACAATAAATCCTAAAATTTTGAAATTTAAAACTGGAAAATAAACATAAGTTTTGCACACTAAAACTACGACACAAAATAAACAGTTACTTATTGGAATTTTTATTGCGAAAAAAAATTAAATTACTGGGTACTGAATAATAATCATGTTATCTATATACAGCCTATTTTATTGTAATTCCTAATTAATTAAAAATTAAAAATTAAAGTTTATTAAGTCTTTGGTTTGGTTTTCCAAATAGGGTTTTTCGGTTTAAGTAAACGGAAAAATATAGGTGTGGCGTAAGATTGGCGATTTATAAGAAAGTCTTTGCAGAAATAATCTTTAAAATCTACAAATCTACAAATAAAATTGCGGACATTGATCATTGATATCATCGTGCTTGTCATTCAATTTTTCTTTAACAATTCACCGGTTCGTTTTTATTAAACAAAAATAACTAGAAATGCGATAACAACAATTATTGCTAACCTATCATCTAACACATTTGATAATAGTTTTTATCTTCTTGGTATATCACATATCAATCCTGATTTCCGAATAAAGTGATCTATGATAATTTGAATTGAAAACAAAAAAAAATAGTTTCCGGTATATTATGTTACAAAGATAGTGTTATTTTGATAAAATTATTCGCTTTGTTTTTATTATTATTATCATTATTGTTATTCAGATATTTTGAGCAAAAAAAATTCAATTTTTAAATACCTGCACGCCACTGTCGGACGTAACGGCAAACTGTCGTTTGACGTCGTCTTAGTAGACGTTGGGCGGTGCTGCGCAAAGTTGAATGAAACATCACGACGGCGAGTACTACGACAAGCGTTCAACGATCTTTCTCCAATACATACACACACATACACTTATGTATACAAGTGGATGGCGCGCGTATTACAACTATTACTGCGCCCCCTAGCATTGATGCCATCAACTACAGTTTGTCGGCATGGTGTGTTACATGTATGTGTGGATGTGTGTATTTGGTTTCGTACATGTGTGAGTGTGTGTGTATATAGATGTGTGTGGGGAACGCTTCGTTTTTTTCTACGTTTTCATTAACAATTTTAGTGGAAAAATTCCCAATAAAAATGTATATAATAGTGATTAAATTAATTCTAATCAATAGATGTTATTATCGGGTATGTAATTTTTTATTTTATTTATTAAAAGACTGATTTTTTGATATAAAATCCATTGCGCGTTTCCGGTTAACCTGCAAGAATTATTTAGGCGCAAATCAAAATGGTGGTGAACCGCGTGCTTTTAGTTTTGCCGCTTTTTTTTTTCTTATTGGAACAATTGTTTGTTGTTGTTATTGGAAAAATGTTTTTTCTCAAACATTTTTGTTGGTTTTTTTTTCTTGTTTGAAATTGCAAATTAATTTTTTTTTTTTTGTCTATCATTTTGTTTAATAGAAGCAATGGTTAGAGCTGATCTTTTGGAACAAATTCCTCACATGGCATCACAAGCAATTGAAAACTGTAATCGTATAGAATGTCTTAAGAATGTTATTGGTGAATATCTTTTACCATTGGTTGTACGTAATTTAGGATCATCTGATAATGCTATTGATAAGGCGGCACATTCCACATTAATTCATTTAATGGAACAAGGTTTAATTACAAGTTTACAAGCTGAAATTCAAGTATGTCCAGCTATACTAGCATTATCCAATGAAGAACAGAATGCTGAAATTAATACTGGAGCAATTACGGTAGGCAGTAATAATGAAATTAAATTATGACTTGTATGTTTCTATATATAAGCAAGAAGAAATGGTGGTTGAGGATTTTTTTTTAATCGTCGAAAAAACTTTGGCAGTAATTGTGTGAAAGACATGGGTAGTGAGATGGTTTTTTATATATTTTTTCTTGTCTCACTACCTTGTCTTTCATGCAAAAACTGTAACAATCATCGTATATTGGTATTGTACCTGTTTTGATCATCTTGCCTTTTCTTATCAGAGTTGGCGGTTTTAGATTTTTTGCAATTCTATCACAGCCAGCTTTGATGAGCAGAGTTGAGTTCGTTATATCATCACTCATTATTGTTGAGAATAAATATTTAAATGGAAATCAATCAATTAAAAAAACTACAACTTCCGGATGCCCAATTCGTCAATTTGGTTGTGAACTCTTGTATTAATTAAAATGGATATCACAGCCACTTTGATGAGCTTGGTTGTTTTGGGATAAGCATCATTTGATATAAAGTAGAAAAAAAAAAACAACAGCTAGCATGGTCGGTGCCCTATCAGTCAATTTGGTTGTGAAACCTGAGATACTTTTCATGGGTATCACAGCCATTTTGACGAGTTTGGTTGACGACCTTATTCTCCATCATCATCATCATTATCATCATGTTTTTCTGATTCTTTATGTGCTGTGTCGCTCATCAACTGGATGTGAAATGGATTGATAGCTCATATCACAGCCAGCTTTGATGAGCGCTACAACATCTAATATTCAACAGGAACAATTTACAATAGTCGTGTTTCTTGTAGTGTGGTAAATGATAACAACAACAACAATAATAATCACAAACAACGACGTATACTTGCGCTCTTCAACTGGATGTGAAATGGAATTTGACTCATATCACAGCCAGCTTTGATGAGCGCAAGAGTACGTAATGTTTACTACTCTAAATGGATGATGTAAGTGAATTTTTTTGTGTAAAATATGAAAATTATTATCATATCGCCATTTTATAATAATGGTTTGTATTTTTTTTTTCTGTTTCTTTTACAGTTGATGAGTAAAATAGCACCACACCTAGGACGTGATATTACAGAGCGTGTCTTTTTAAGCAGATTCTCAGAATTATGTTCAACATGTATGTTTTATATTAGAAAAGTTTGTGCTGCACAAATTGGGAATTTCTGTGCAGTTGTTGGAAAGGAACGTTTTGAAAAAGTTTTGGTAAGTTTCTGTTTTTTTTTTTAACATTTTTCTCTCAATTTGAAATCGAAAGCTTCCTTTAATTGACTATCAACTGTTCTGGTTCACACTGTATATTTATTTATACGATTAATTACCGTTCAATGGGACATCAAAGTGGGTGCTACCGGTGGTACAAGCCCGCGTCTATATGTTAGTTTGTTTTATGATGAGAATAAACGACGGTCTTCTGATATAATTATTATATGAACGAAAATTCGTTTACTGATTTATAATTAATTCGTTTTATTTAATATTCTTATAAAGAATGTTATTGATTTTTTTTTTCTGTTCCATTTCAGTTACCGTGTTATTTATCCCTTTGTCGAGATAATATTTGGGGTGTACGTCAATCTTGTGCTGAAGTTATAATGTTTATATCATCTGTATGTCCATCTGATTTAAGAAGAACACAATTAGCACCGATGTTTGCAAAATTATTACAAGATGAATGTCGTTGGGTACAAATGTCGGCTTTTCAACATTTAGGTCCATTTATAGCAACATTTGCAGATCCACCAATAACCAGTATAGCTTATAATAATAATGGAGAATTAGTATTTGTAAATAATGATGGTAATGAATTTTCGTAAGTTTTTTGCTTTTAATAATCATAATATAATAATTGTTGTTAATTTTATTGTTTTTTTTTGCTTCTTCAAAAATAGACTTGATTCATCATCAGTACGTGAAGTTAGATTTTATAAATATTTACCAAATCAACAACCGTCATTAACAACAAACACAACAACAACAACAACAACGATACTTAATAATGATACAGATACGGATGAATTTGATTTTGGAAGTTTATCCGATAAAATTGAAAAAACTGAAGAAAAAGTAGAAAATAATAATGAAAATAATGTAATTAATAATGATTGTATTAATACAACAATAATGAATGGTGGTAGTAAACAAACAGATGAAGATATTAAAGAAATTGTTGAGTCTGTAAAAAATGCTGTATTAAGTTATAGACCAGTTGAACAACAAGAAACTGGTGTAATTGGTGATGTTTCAAAAAATCATTTAAATAATGGAAATAATGTGATAGATAGTAATAATGATATTAAAAATGAATCATGTGATACAAATCTAAATAATAATAATAATAATATAGTATTAAAGACAACAGAAACAAATTTAGATGACAATAATGGTAATTCAAATGATCATAGAACACCAACAACAACAACAATCAACGAGAATAACAACGTCAATCAGGTAATAAATAGTGAGAGTGAAATGGAAGATGATAATTTGCATTTATATAATTCGTATAATTATTGGTATATAAGTCCAGAAATGCCTTTAGATCTTAGTATCATTGAGGAAGGACATTCATCATCCAAATATAAATTGGATGATACAGTGGTGAGTATATGAATTAATTGTGTGTCATCATAAATAAAAATTAAAAAAAAAACAAGCTTTTTGTTCAATTCTATTTTACATCCTGTGCTCAACTGATGTTTTGTAAGTATTTGAGTGCTTTTTTTATGATGATACATTATTGTTAATATTTTTTCATCGATCTAATTTTCAAAATAAATAAAATGATTTTTTTGTCTTTCTGTTGTAGTTGGCATTAGAGAATCTGTACGCTGATATGAATTTGAATGATACTACATCAGGTAAGTTATCAATTATCTATTTATTAAAAATATTTGTAGTAAAACAATCAATGATTATATCATATACAAAACGAAATCACTTTGAAGACAATTTTGTATAAGGCAGACTATGAGATGTATTTTTCATTATAAAATGCTATAATTTGATAAAGATTGTATAAATATTTAATTTACATAATTGTATTTCTGTCTATATTCCAGATGAAGTAATCTCATACAATGATGAAAATGTAATTCCTGCTCTAGAACAAGATATTGTTCCAGAAATATTAATTAAACATTTCATATTGATGGCTGATTCGAAATTTTCATCAAATATAGACAATGAAATGCCATATCATTGCGCCTATTCACTGCCAGCTGTAGCTTTAACATTAAAAGATAAAAATTGGCCATTATTAAAAGATACAATTGAACGTTTATCATGTGATATGCAATATAAAGTACGTAGAACAGTTGCTAGTTGTTTACATGAATTAGCTGAAATGTTTGGTAAAGAAATTGCAACAGA
Organism: Lydus trimaculatus; assembly: GCA_037414755.1. Lineage (NCBI taxonomy): Eukaryota > Metazoa > Arthropoda > Insecta > Coleoptera > Meloidae > Lydus > Lydus trimaculatus. The sequence continues at coordinate 96,431 of JAZBGY010000107.1, read as the reverse complement.
ACATTTAACACCAATATTTGATGGTTTTATTAAAGATTTAGATGAAGTTAGAATTGGTATATTAAAACATTTAGCACATTTTTTACGTTTAATTGATGATGATAAACGTTTAACATATTTATCAAGACTGCAAGAATTTTTAAAAACTGAAAATGAATCAAATTGGCGTTTTCGTTATGAATTAGCTATACAAGTAAGACTGATTATAACTTGTTTTAATCCAGTCGATGTTGCTAAACATGTCATTTTAATTGCTGAAGCTTTATTACATGATGTTTCAGCTGTTAGAGAAGCTGCAATTGATTTGGTAATTTTTTTCTATTTACGTTCATATTGTAAATATTTAATTGATGCTTATTATTTATTTATTCAACAGATAACTGAATTATTGCGACATATAACAACAAAACCTGGACTGAATACTTTATACCTAGTCAGATTAGTTGAAAAATTTGCTCATTCGAAGAAATGGAAACGGCGGCAAACATTTGCATTATTATGTTGGAAATTATTAGAATGTCAGGCTTTGCCACCTGAACAATTTGCAACCGATATTATGCCACATTTGTTAGATTTAAGTTGGGATCCTGTTGCTAATGTACGATTAGTAGTGGCAAAAACAATTGCTCAACATATAATTCCTAATAGTAAGTTTTTATATAGTTTTGTTTTGGTGAATTATAGAAATTAATATTTTTCGATTAATTTTAGAATATTTTGCTGATCCAAATAATCAACATTTAGATAATTTAGGAACAATAATTAGACGATTACAAGCTGATAAAGATCGCGATGTAAGACAGTTTGCAAAATTGAGCAACAATTTGTCATCCACAACAACGTTTGTATATTGTACCTAATTTTCTTTTTCTTTTTTTTGTACCCAACTGTACTATCTGTTTATATAATTATTATTTTTTTGTCTTTCTATATACTATGGCTACTATATTTTTGTGAGATATAAATATTTGTATTTTTCTTCTCCTTTTTCTTTTCGTGTAATATATGTAAAAATTTAAATAAAAAATATGCAAATTTTCATAATTGTCTTCAATTGATAATTTCCTCATCCCAATATTACCACGATATCTAAATATTGTGGCAGTTTGGACGAGCTGCTAATGGTATATACGAAGCTTTGCTTGGCACTATCGAAGTCACACAGCGGACACTGTGGTAGTAGGTTTTATGTTGGTACTTCGAATATTTGTTAATCGCATAGAAATTCATTCTTTGATGATGTGGGAATGGATCACAGTACCAACAAACTATCGTTTTTCTATATTTATAAATTATAAATATAGAAAGCAATATGACCACTTCTACATGCTAGATCAGTGTTTCCCAACCGGTGTGACGTGAGAGAATTGTAGGTGTGACGCGAATTCGATTTTTGTTTCGCACCCGATTTAATGGACATCCAAATGAGAAAAAATGCGAGTTAGAAACAACCAGATACGGAATTTCAGTGCCGCGGAAATTTAAAGTGTTCCGCTAACCCAAAATGGTTGGAAAACACTGTGCTATAGATCAACAAAGGTAGGGGATGCAATGAAGAGATTCAAAAACGAGCAACATACCGCCTGTTCTAGCATCACAGAACTGATTGGTTCTCTAAAAATGGAGGCAAAGATGAGAAATAACAGGAAACGCACGCAGTTTCACCCTCCGCATCGCAGAATTGATTGTTTCGTGGCAGAGATCCCGGCAAATATTTAAAGTAATTAATTTGGTTTTTCTGGCGTTACATCTGTTCACTTCACTTTGTATTGTTGATTTTTGTATATACAGAATGTCCCACGTAAATAAGAACACCTCCATAACTCCTTTATTTATGTATTAATTTAGAAACTTTTTTTAAGAATTTAGAGGGCAAGGTCTAAGGAACCTATTTCCATAAAAAAGTTTTGAACTCTTCCACAAATTAGAAAAAATACCCCTTGAAATTTATACAAAGTTGAATGAAACACCACTAATATTGAACATTTCGTTTTCAAAATTTTTCATTTGCTTTAAAAAAAAAATCGAAAAAATTGAGAAAATATCGTGATTTAAAAAGCAGTCCCATTCATAAATAAAAGAAGGTCAATGATAATACGTGCTTATCAAACTGGAAATAAGTTTGCAGACCTCAGCGTCTTTGTTTATTTAAAAACAATTGTTATTTACTACGAATATTCAATATTAGTGGTGTTTCTTTCAACATTGTATAAGTTTCAACGGATATTTCGAATTTTCTAATTTGTAAAGGAGTTCAAAACTTTTTTATGAAGATAGGTTCCTTAGGTCCTACCCTCTAAATTCTTAAAAAAAGTTTCTAAATTAATACATAAATAAAGGAGTTATGGAGGTGTTCTCATTTACGTGGGACCATTCAGATATAAATGTAATTCTTAATTTCCTCAAGTTTGTGAATGAAATACACTATGCATTTAGCTATTTAACTTTTTATTATAAATTATATGGATTACGTATACTGGTTGAGACAGTTCATCTAGAAACTACAAGAACCGAGACAGACTTATAAGTTTCGTTTGGATTGAAAAGAGATCGATGGTGGAATCTTTGTTAAATTGCCCACCCTTAAGACGGTCCTATGTTCTTAAGTGAAATATCTCAACCGATATACAAATATTAATTCATTTAAATTTTGCCGCGTTAGTACCCCGGAAACAGTTGCCAACATCTAACAGAGTTTGCATTTTTTAAATGTTCTGTTTCTGTACTTTTCTGTCTATTCTATTCGTTTCGGTTGTTCGATCAGGATCGGCCAAAGTTGATCGAGTAAGACAGCCATATTGAAATTTAAGTTCACCACGTGTCTATAACCACACTGTTGGTAAAGTTTGGTAAGTTCAATTTCTATTTAAAAATTCGTTTTCATTACCCCTTTTTTCAAAAAAATAACCAAAATTGGGTATTTCTAATGATGAGAATAAACGACGGTCTTCTGATATAGTTATTATATGAAGGAAAATTCGTTTACTGATTTATAATTGACGCGTTTTATTTAATATTCTTATAAAGAATGTTATTGATAATTGTATTCTTTGTTACATTTCAGTTAGATACCACATTATGTATCCGTTTGTAGATACAACATGAGAAAGAAAATTGCACTTTGGGGTGTGAACGAGCGAAACTCTTGAACCATCTATTCATATCTCATAGATAACGTGGTAAAACCAGCGTTCCTTCCAGCAAATTCCCAACTCAATCATGGTTCAACTAAAGAACGCCACTATTGCATATATTTGAGGAGATTATATATAAAGAAGCAAGTTAATTAAAACAACCTTTTGTTCGTGGTGATTCTGGTCATATGTCGTACATATCGATGAATTGGTTGTAACAAAAAGGAAATACAATTGAGGATGAGTTGTTCGAAAACAGTTACAAACTTTTTTAAAACGATCATCCGAACTGTTAATTACCCGAGTGGCATTAATTTTATGAGGAAAATGTCGTAAACATCGCAAATTTTCTCCAGGTGATGAATCCGGAGCTATTTTTTCTTGGCCGTTGTTTTAGACGATCTAGTGCTACACATTTGGCAAACCGTGCAGGCCACTTGTTGTCCTTAAAACGTTTTGATGGGTCGAAATTTTCTGCTGTGGCTAAAGGTTATATGGAAGATTCACTATCAATATTTACCTAGATGTTGGTGATTTATATTCACATTGTGATTATTATAGTAGCAACAATCAATTAAAACAAAATCTAGAGATACATCCTAGTGTAACAGTTAATCTTTATAATAATTGTACATTTAATGGAAATAATTAAATCAATTAATATACTGAATGATGTGGAGATTGCAATACCAAGAAGGGGGTAGGAATTTCTTTGGGGATTTAATAATGCTATTATAAACACAAAATAGAAAATTGTGCATTTTGAATTATAATAAAGTTGATTCCAAGTTTGAGCGATTCTGCGTTATTTACTACCTGAAATTGATTGAAACGTGCGCCATCTAACGTTCATTTTTAGAAATAGTAACACATTTGGTAACGTTGCATAATTTTTGAACAGCTTTTCGTTGACATTACATTTGCGACGTTGCCCCCTTCGCTAGTTTGACATTTGCAACGTTGCCACCAACCTTTTGTATTTTACTCTAAACAATTATTATAAACTACCTATCTCTCTCACACGCATTTCAATTCGCAGGTATCTGGCAACATTGCATGGCAAAGTTACACATAACCTTAAATTTTTTTCAACTACAACTAATTTGTTAATGTTTAATTATGAATTTGATTTACAAATTCACAGTAATAACAATCGTCATCATTGTATTTACGGTAATAATGTTAATATCAAAGTGAATTAGTTGTAAAGAAATTGTTTTTTTGTAGGATATCAGAGGGAGAGCTGAATTTACAACAGAAGATTGTTGGGCATTAGGTTTCAATAAAGCAAATTTGCTATGTTCCTCTTGTGACCGTTTAGATAATTTTAATTTAGCCATAATAAAGTAAATAATCATTAGAAAGTCCGCAACACTTACATTTTAAAAATATTATGTTGTAGAGAGCACTGTAAAGAATGTTGTCATCATGATGAGACTGCTATTGTTGAGAAACAATATGCAAAAGCTGTATTAGAAGTGTGTACATGTAAATTTGGTGCATATCCACAAATTCAAGCATTTATTAAAAGTAATCGTCCATTACAATTTCCAAATTTACAAATAAAATACGTTCGTGGCTTAGATCCAATTATTAAATTATACGATAAAGATGGACATTTACAAGAGACTGTAGCTATTGAAAAATGGAATACAGATTCTGTTGAAGAATTCTTAAATGAACATTTGTTGAAACCAAAAGATGATGATTATTTAAAAACAAATATGATTTAGTAGAAGTTGTAAAAAAAACAAATTTTTATTTTAAAGAAACATTATCGTCTATTATTACAATTTCTGGAAGTTTACGTAGTTCTTTTTTGTACTTTTTAATTATTTCCTTTGGAACTTCCTCAATTCCCGTTGCTTTCTCATATGCTTTCAAGACTTTTTTCCTCAATACTTCTTTGGAAATTGTACCTTTCTTTGTAACGATTTTTAGAATTTTCTCTTTAAAACTAAATTCATCACAATCATTTTTATTCTCTACTTTTGGTTTCTTCTCCGCGGACACGTCTTGATTATCATTATTACTATTTTTATTATTTTCGATTTTCCGTTTATTAGTTTCACGGTTTTGTAATTGTTCCAATTTGTATTTCTCGATAATATTCCACATCTCTTCAATATCATTGTGGTTTGTACCTATTCGTGAATTCTTTATAAAATTCTGCAATTTTAAAGGAATTAAGATAATTGTAAAATGAATAAATCAAATTTATATACAATAAATTTTGCTTTTTTCCTGGGTATATTAGAATAGTTACAAATATCATTTAGAAGCTTTCTAACCGATGGTTTTAAGTTTTTCTCACGATCAACAATCGATCTAACTGTATCTATCCAATAATCTTGTTTCACTTCACCTTTTTTGATATTACCACCAACAAAAGTACCTTTTGCTGAATACCGCTCTTCTTCAGTTATACATTTCGTATGTACCGTATAGTCGTCACCACTGAAAATACCAGATTTATCCAATAATTTGTTAAAAACAACAATAACTTACTAGAAATCTTTATGACAATCTACACATGTTAGAGATTTTGGTTTTCTACATCTAAAGTAATGTTTCTCAACTCGGGGCTTTTGTAAACTTTCCCCACAATGATTACATGTGAAAACTACCATTTTTTCCCAATAATTTTTCCCACAACGTTAACCACGAGGTTTACGCTAGATTTGCCGCTGCTTTACCATAAAAAGTTACTAGAATACAATATTGGGGAATTTAATTTTGTTACTAGAACAGTGGAAAATGTGGCTACTACTAGATGGCGCAGTCGGTTTTAAATCTTTTTTTTTTTAAAAATAAGGTAATAAAATACGTTTTAATGAAAAATTATCAAAAAAATTACGACAAATATTGTAGGTTTTGGTATTATTTAGATAAAGCTGTACATTCTTATCATTGTTTAATTTTAACAATTATCTCATGTCAAATGTCAGCTGATATTTGGGGATTTTCGATTTGTCGCTAACTTTCCAGTGGTGGAAAAAATCACTCCTTTTGTTGGGAAGAAATTTATTTTTTTCTTCAACAAATTTTACAAATTCTCATCGATCGAATCAATGTGTTTTATTTGTTGATATTTTAAGAATACAATTCTATCATTAAAAATACGTGTATGTGATTCTATTATTGGTGCGCAAAAGAATTAGTGTTGTCAACGTTGCGCAAATTTTCTTTGCAGATGAAGCAAGTGTCTGAAGGATGAATCAACAACAGTGGGTGTAACAGATCTATTTTTTGGAAAAACTACAATGTGTTGCTGCCTGTGAAACAAATTCGATATAAATACGATTGTAATATAGTACGTTAAAGATGAATCTGGAGGATTCTGGTGGTGGTGGTGACCGTGGCGAGACCATCTATGGTACCCATGAAGATTCCCATGTTGTTATGTCCGAAAAAGTACAATCATTAGCTGGTAGTATTTATCAGGAATTTGAACGTATGATTGCCAGATATGATGAGGATGTTGTTAAAACATTAATGCCATTACTTGTTAATGTACTCGAATGTCTTGATGCTGCTTATCAACAAAATCAAGAACATGATGTTGAATTGGAATTATTACGTGAAGATAATGAACAATTAGTTACACAATATGAACGTGAGAAGAGTGCACGTAAAGCTGCCGAACAGAAATTACTTGAATTTGAAGATGTTGCTGAAGGTGAACGTAAAGAATTATCAGCACGTTTAGAAGCATTAGAAAGTATTGTTAGAATGTTGGAATTGAAACATAAAAATTCAATGGAGCATGCTGGACGTTTAGAAGAACGTGAAAGTGAATTAAAAAAAGAATATGCTAAATTACATGAACGTTATACAGAATTATTTAAAACACATATGGATTATATGGAACGTACGAAATTATTATTATCTGGACAACAATTGGCTAATGAACGTAATGAAGTTGTTGGACGTATGAATTCGAATCGTTTGAATGTTGGACGCAGCTCTGGACCGATATCGTTTGGTTTTGCATCATTAGAGAATGCTGAAATTGTTGATAGTGTACCATCATCACCAATCAGTAGTAATCGATCATCACCCAGGTATTTAATCGCATTCATATTTCGCATTATTAATCAATAATTAAATACCAACAGCGAATTAGATAATGTTAATGCAAAAGGTGTAAATGTTATGGAAAGAGGACAAGAAACGGATTCTCTAAATGTGGAAAATAAAAGCGTTGTCACATCACCTGTCTCACCACCAAATAATAATAACAATAATAACAACAATACAAGTAGGTTACATACAAAAAAAGAACAAAGAAGTGCAAACACGTTGTATCAAGAGCTCAGTTTTCAAGATGTTGATGGTGATGAAGATACAGATAATATCACAGGTGGTTGGGTACATCCAGGCGAATATGCATCTTCAGGTCAGTATAAACAATTTTCGTTGTTGATAATAATCAAAAAACTAATGCTTCAAACTAACAACATTTTTTTTTGTTTCATTATTTTTTACAGTCAACGATAATTTTTACGGTAAGTTTATTTCTATTTGAACAATCACAATTTGAATAAAATTCGAAAAATCAACGAATAACATTACAAATCTTATTATAGGTATGGGCAAAGAGGTGGAAAACTTGATAATGGAAAATAATGAATTATTAGCAACAAAGTAAGTTCTCTAATTTTGATTTTCTCATAAGAAAACTGTACAAAAATTAATTTTCCTAGGAATGCTCTAAATGTAGTCAAAGATGATTTGATTGTGAAAGTTGATGAATTGACTGGTGAAGTAGAGATGTTACGTGAAGAAATTCTATCATTGAATGTATCACGTACGAAATTACGTGAACGTATTAGTGATTTAGAAGAGGAATTACGTCGTGTTAAAGATGCCAATGAGGCTAAACAACAAGAGAATGGTGATGAAGAATCTGATGTACCGATGGCGCAACGTAAACGTTTTACACGTGTTGAAATGGCACGTGTACTTATGGAACGTAATCAATATAAAGTTTGTTTTTGCGCGTTATCTTCCAATAATTTCTATTAATAATCGAAATTATGATTCTAGGAACGTTTTATGGAATTACAAGAAGCTGTACGTTGGACAGAAATGTTACGTGCATCAAAAAACGATACAGCATTTGATAAAAAGAATAAACAAAGTATATGGAGATTTTTTAGTAATTTATTTAGTAGTACTGAACAACCACAACGTTCATTAGTATCACCACATTTACGTTATCAAACAGCCACAAATCAGATAGCACCTGGTGTACGTGCATTACCACGACCGGCAGGCCATCATGATTACATCGAGACTGGTACGGAGGTTTGATTTTATTAAACAAACTATATCTATCGTTGTTTCTGTGATAAAATTTCGGTGCCTCTTCTAGTTGTAGAGTTTGTTGTTGTTTTTTTTTTTACCCTTCGTTATTTACGTACATCACGTTACATTGTAGGATTGTTGTTATCTCATTTGAATCGAATTCTAGTCGTTTTTAACTTGAATCCAAAAATCGTTTTTTTTTTCTTTTGTTATAAATTTTATTTAATAATGTTTAAATACAATTTCACAATTTTATTTAGTGTTTTATTTTCATTTTAATAGAATGTAGTACAAATTTCTTTCAAGTGTACAAACACTGTATTGTTATTTTTAATATATTCAATGTAAGTTGTCTGTTATCAAGGAATTTGTTTGTTGTCTTATCAGTTGTTTTTTGTTTTGTCTCGGATTAGGTTCTTCTGAAAAGATGGCATTGCGTCGTGCTGTTGAACGTCGTGAACAATATCGTCAAGTACGTGCACATGTACGTAAAGAAGATGGACGTTTACAAGCGTACGGTTGGAGTTTACCTGGTAAAATTGGTCCAAATACAAAAGGCAGTAATAGTAGTAGTAGTAGTGGTGTACCAGTACCAGTGCCAATTTATTGTCGACCATTAGCTGAAACAACACCAGGTATGAAAATTTGGTGTGCTGCTGGTGTTAATCTAATGGGTGGTTATACCAAAGATGGTGGATTAATGGTAATAATAATTTGAAATAATTGGAAATTTTTTTAACAATATGTTTTATTTTAGGTTGGTGGTAGTGTTTTCTATTCAGAAGAGCCAAAAATTGATCCACCTGCTGAAAATGAAGTAGAAACATTAGATAAAGAATTGAATATTGGTCGTGAGGGGGCATTATTAGAAACTAAATTATCATCATCAGTATGGATATGTACATATACACATGCTGCTAGTATGGTTACAGTGATTGATGCAAATAATCCAGCTGAAATATTAGATAATTTCGGTGTATGTACAAGTCATGTATTATGTATAGCTAGTGTACCCGGTGCTAGTCCAAGCGATTATAATAAAACATTCACAAATCTAGATGATAATAAACATAATAATGAGAATGATAACAATATTGAATCGACAATTACAGGATCATCTAATTCTGAAAATAGTACGAAAACTGATAAGAATCATGAGGAAGTTGAAGAAGCTTCATTGGTAAAAAAACGAACCTAAACGCTTTCAATTTTCAATAAAAACAACATTTAAATTTTAGTTAGGAAAAGTTAGCTTCATTGAAAATGAAGCAACTGTAATCAATAAAAAAGATGAATACAATAAAATTGAACAACAACAACAAGAAGAAGAAGAACAACAACAAGAAGGTGCAACAGATGGTGAAGTAAAAGAAGAAAACCCTCCAGAAGAGACACAAACAAGTCCAGAAAACACTCAAGAATTAATGTCGAGTGTATTGGCAACAATGTGGTTAGGTGCTGAAAATGGAATGATTTTCGTTCATTCATCTGTTGCAAATTGGAGTCAATGTTTACATTCAGTCAAACTTAAAGATGCTGTGATTAGTATTGTGTACGTTCCATAATTACTGATGTACCAAAAATATTACATTTTTTTTTTTAAATTTTGTAGTCATATAGATGGTCGAGTCGTTGTAGCTTTAGCTTGTGGTACATTAGCAATTTTTGCACGTAATAGTGATGGTGAATGGGATCTATCACGTTACTATTTAGTCCAAGTTGGTTTACCACAACAATCTGTTCGTTGTTTAGCTGCTGTATGTGATAAGGTGTGGTGTGGTTATCGGAATAAGATTCATGTATTAGATCCGCAACGATTAGAAATTTTACATTCATTAGAGGCACATCCGAGACGTGAAAGTCCTGTAAATTATTAAAATTATTACAAATTAACCATTTTAATATCGTTAATTATAAATTTTAAGGTGAGACAAATTGCATGGTTGGGTGAAGGTGTTTGGGTTTCTATACGTTTAGATTCAACTTTACGTCTATATCATGCTCATACTTATCAACATTTACAAGATGTTGATATTGAACCGTATGTTAGTAAAATGTTGGGTACAGGCAAATTGGGATTTTCGTTCGTACGAATAACGTGTTTATTGATTTCATCGAATCGTTTATGGATTGGTACTAGTAATGGTGTTATAATTTCGGTTCCATTAAGTGAAAGTGGTAATCAAACAAGTGGTGCTATTATACCTAGAGGTGGTTCTAATAGTCTACTACCAGGTACTGGTATACGTGTACCACCTATACCTGGTAGTTTTATACCGTATTGTACGATGGCACATGCTCAATTAAGTTTCCATGGACATCGTGATAATGTGAAATTCTTCGTTGCTGTTCCAGGAAGTGGAGGTATTTTTTAGTTTGTCATATAGGATTTATTTGAAAATTCAACAAATTTTAGGTATGAGTGCTGCATCAACACCATCCGAAGCAATGTCAGCATCAGGCACATCTTTGGTTATTCCACCAAAACTACCTCCAGCAATGTTGGTAATGTCTGGTGGTGAAGGATATATCGATTTCAGAATAGGTAAAATTTAGCATGTTATTCTTTATGTATTATGAGTACGAAGCGGATTCCTAGGAATATTGCAAAAAAACAATGCGGTGGTAGTTTAACTAAATTTTCTATTACTAACACTATTTCTTCAAATATATGTAATATATAGTAATTATATAATTTGGTAAAAGAAAAATATATAAATTGGTGGGCGGAATTTACAGAGGACGATAGTGAACCAAGAGATGGAGCTTCGCATCTGTTAGTTTGGCAGCTTTTGAACGATATTCCTGGGAATCCTTTAGGGTATGTGTTGTTTATCCATTTTGTTCTTCCTTTATTGTTCGTAGTAGTTTGAATTGTTTTGATTTGTAATTGTTTTATAATAAATTTAGGTGATGAAGAAATGGAAGATAGTGTGATCCATAATGAACCAACTGATGTTGAAGTAGCTCAGGGTGAACCCAAAGGCGAGAAGAGTCATTTAATCGTATGGCAAGTGACTACTAGTTCTGATATTTAGATTATAAATTATATCTATGCAATTATTTAATTTATATATAGCAGAATGTTTGTTTAATAGCTTTTAGTTTATTATGGGATTTTAACTAATTCTTAGATAAATACTTATTTATAATTTGTTGTAATTTTTATTTTAATTTTATTATTAAAAAAAACAGCAAAATCACTATGTATAATTGTTTTAACTACCAATGTGTTGTATGTTTTTATTGTGCAAATTGTATAAATTGTTATTTATTATT
>JAZBGY010000107.1:63829-84598 GCA_037414755.1 Lydus trimaculatus | reverse complement strand
TAGGATTTATGATGTTCGTTCTTGTATAGATCAGTGTTCTTTAGATGCCATATGGCGCATTAAATTATTGATGAATTTGTCAATTTTTTTAACATCTTGAGCTATCTCGGTTTTAAATTGTAAACACTAGAAAAGAAATCACAATAAAAGTAAATTATAATGAGAAAATTAGATGGAAACTGTGTATATCTTACCACAATATCATCAGTCATTTTTAATATTAACACATTCTTTGAATGAACATACTTTATCGTATAGCGAGCTTTAAAAGGGGCTTGCAGATACAATTTCTCTGCCGCCTTCTCAAATTCCTCCCATGATTTTAAATAAGTCATCTTTTCTTATTGTTAATTCTTAATTTCAAATACATGGAATTTTAAGGTTAGAATAATGATTGACACCTGTCAACTATTTATTATAGTAACTTATATTGATTTAAGTTGGCAACAAATTTAAATTTTTCAGAATTTATGATTATTTAAAATTTACTATTATTATTATTATATTTGTAGTAGATTTATTCTTATTAATGAAATAAGTAGATTTTCCCTAAGATGTTTGCAAATAAATTTACCACATTTACTACCCTTATGTGATGAAAGCGCGCATGGTGCGGGACAAGTATTGATTAATTCTATCACAGCAAGGGAAAGTTTATAATCCCTTTTGTCATATCGACGATTTGCGGCTATTGCCGCGACACTGCTGAATACAGCAGTTGGCAATTTAAACAGAATATCGTGTCGCGGCACCAACCACTTACCCAACAATGATCTTGTGACTAGTACTTTGTGAGAAACGATAATATAAACAAAATTAACATCATGTCATCTATATCCGCACAAGGTGTTGTAGAACGTGCCTCGGCAGAACTATCGAAACGTATCAATGGCTTAGGATTACGGGGCAATAAACATCATTCAACATCTAAGAGTAGTGTAATGGAACGTGTGACCAATGTGTTTTGTGGTGGTGGCGGTGGAAGCGGTGGTAATATTGGTGGCAGCGCTAATGGTACAAGTATTGTAGCACCCGAAAAACCATCACGTTTACTACCAACACGACAATCTCGTGTTACAAACAATAACACGTCTGTTTCTGCAACGTCCAGTGGTACAACAACATCTAGAAGACATGGTGGTGGTGGTTCTGCATCAATATCATTACCTCTGTATCTATCTTGGGATCAGCTGATGAATGATGAGAAATTTCTGTCGAAATTCTTCTTCTATTTCAGTCCATGTGAACGATGTGTTTTAGCACAAGTTTGTACTAGATGGAGAGATATTCTATATAGATCGCCAAAATTTTGGACAGGATTAGTGCCGGTTTTACAATGTCGTGAAATGAAAGCATCACAAGGAAATGAACGTGTTTTATTATATTCATCATTGTTAAGAAGAGGATTTCACAGTTTGTGCTTAATGGGTGCTACTGATGAGGATGCATTGGATGTTGTTAATTTATTCCCTCTAGCATCAAAACACATATATACGCTTAGTTTGAGATGTTCAAGCATCACTGATCGAGGCCTTGAAACATTATTAGATCATCTTCAGGTTGATAAATAACGAATATATGAATTTTTATTAAATTATTTCTAATGTTTTAGGCATTATATGAATTAGAATTAGCTGGTTGTAATGAAATAACTGAAGCTGGATTATGGGCATGTTTGAATCCACGTATAGTTTCACTAACATTAACAGACTGTATTAATATTGCCGATGAAGCTGTTGGTGCTGTTGCTCAATTATTACCAGCTCTATATGAATTCTCTCTACAAGCTTATCATGTAACAGATGCAGCACTCACATATTTCTCACCAAAACAAAGCAATTCATGCAGCATATTACGATTACATTCTTGTTGGGAAATTACAAATCATGGTGTTGTTAATATTGTACATTCATTGCCAAATTTAACTGTTTTAAGTCTATCTGGATGTAGTAAAATTACTGATGATGGTGTTGAATTAATTGCTGAGAATTTACAAAAATTACGATCATTAGATTTATCCTGGTGTCCGCGTATCACCGATGCTGCCTTGGAATATATCGCATGCGATCTTGTTCAACTTGAGGAGCTCACACTAGATAGGCAAGTCTTTTATAAAAGTTCTAAATACAATTATTATTGTTGTTATTAAAATTTAGATGCGTCCATATAACTGATATTGGTATTGGTTATATTTCGACAATGTTATCTTTATCAGCACTATATTTACGTTGGTGTTCCCAAATTCGTGATTTTGGTCTTCAACATTTATGTGGTATGAGAAATTTGCAAATTTTATCATTAGCAGGTCAGTATAACTAATTGGAATAAGATTCAAGTCAATTTTTGATACAAACAATTATTTTTTATAGGCTGTCCATTATTAACTTGTAGTGGTTTATCAAGTCTTATTCAATTACGGCATATGCGTGAATTGGAACTGACAAATTGTCCAGGGGCATCCAAAGAGCTTTTCGATTATTTAAGAGAACATCTTCCACGTTGCCTCGTTATAGAATAAAATATTTTTAATATCGTAGTATCTCGCAAATTGTCCACTTAATAATAATAATAATAATAATAATAATAATAATATTAAAAATAATAATAAAAGTGTGCAATAAAAAAAATAGTTTTGCAGTCACAAGGCAGAAAGTTTATCGATTTGGTGTTTCTGTTCCTTGTTTCAATGTTATTACTAATCGGGTGACTGTATAGTTTTCTTTAAATAAGTGATAGATTTAGTTTTATAGTGTGTTTAAATTGAAACAACTTATAAAACAAGAAAATTAAATGTAAACTTTGTAAACACTGATTTTCAATTTCCTGTCATATACCTCTTATTTTAATTTATTTTTGTAATTATTTTGTAATTTGTCTTGTGTAGTAAGTGAATTAAATTTTATTTAACTTATTTGTGATGTGTATAAAGGAAAAGATATCGATTGCCAATAAAACATACAGGTATTTTTTAAATTAATCCTGATTTTTTTCAACAATCGTTTTATAACAACACATACCGATTACTACCTAGACATAGTTTCTCGAGCAGAACAATGGGGATTGCACGCAGTTCTTCAGAAATCGCAATTTGAAGTCGTTGTTCTTCATAACATAAAACATACCTACAATTTGTATATCAAAAATTAAAAGAATTATGATTTTTAGGTACTTTCGTCGTACCTATACACCAATTAAAATTTTAGACTCTAACAGATGGAGTATTATTTGAGACGTTGAGTGGATAGGAATCACTCGTCTCGTCAACGTACATTGTTTCTTTTTAATCCTGCAGTTCATAAAAGATTTATAGACTTTTTTATTTCATGTAAAACCTAGAACCTAGGACATTAACGATATATAAAAGTCTATATCTTTAGAAGCACACTTTATATAGTGTTTCAGATTCTCTATTGTCTAGACTAGAATTGTAAATCACATCCTAGTTTAAGAAGAGTGCTAAGCTGAACTTTTTTGAGGCCCATTTTCGAGTGAAGTGTTACTCAAGTTTGTAAGTTCAATTGAAATTTAACAAAAATAAAATATATGTAAACGCTCTTAAAAAGCTTTGTTAAACACAACAAATATTCTACTTGTGGAAGCAGAAATACTGTAAAATTGAAAAGCTAAACTTTGTAGATATAGCAAATACCCATTCAAAAAAGTCTATGAAAACGTTTCCTTCTGTTACCCCTAACTTGATCCAAATACAACATGATTAAAGCAGAAAGTTTATCTTGAAGCCTAATTTTACAGTAGTGATTTTCCACTATTTTCTTCTACTGAACAATTGGCAATTGTTTCAAATTTGTGAGATCCTGCCAAATAGGAGGTTCTAATCTAAAACTTGTGTAACTGATGGTGTGAATCCGACCCTGTGTTCTGTGTTTAACAATGAATTACCTATAGTAAAGGTAAACGTAGAAGCAGATAGAAACATTTACTTTTGTCTAATTGTTAATTTATTTTTTAAGAATATTTCGATCTTGTTTTGTTAACAAGATGGCACTAGAGAGATTGAAATATTATAATTCCTAGTTTCAATGGTAAGTCCGAAGTCCCGCATTTACTTTTAATGATATCTCATAACTCTTATCGTCAACCTTTACGATATTTTCAAACTGCTTAATAACTTTGTTATTCTTTTTATCGGCATAGATATTACTTCAATAATAAACGTCTTCTACTTGTTGTTTGTAGTCTGTTTTTCTTTGAAATGTTCTTAATTTTGAATAATCTTAAAAGCTGATTTGCCCACCCTCTCTTCTCACAATAATAACCGAAATTTTCAACTAATATTGTGACCCATAATACAATGGATCCATGTAATTGTGTACTTTTACGCCATTCTTTACTTACGTGTTCGTTTCTTGTGGATAAAAACGAAAACGATAAAATTGAAAACGTGAAGGAAATCCTGTTGTCGTCCATTAATTTAATGTGGTTTCCGTAGAACATTTTAATCAATATCCAATCCGATAAGAAAGTTTACTAGGTATAGTGGTTGTGGCTAAATTTAATGTTATTTGAGAGGATAATATCAATACTATAAGTCAGTCCATTCACTTTTTATAGAGTCATTCTCGATTAATTTAATTTAATTGCTGCTGCTGCTGCTGCTGAGTGCTTCTGCTACTTGTGTTAATGCGGGATCAGACGACTGGTGTAGTTAGCCAATACACCAATATTGGTATACGTGGCAAGTGTACCAGCTCATGGGTTATTGTATAAGCAAAGACGTCTGTTAAAAATACGCCAGCGAATGGATGGATAGAACAGTGTTGAAAAGCATGCATAGCGATCATACTGAAAACGTCGTCGCGTGTGTAGCTGCTGTGGTTGTAGTCGATGGATGTTATCGAAACAGAATGAATAGTATTTAGCAAAGCAATGCACAATTCCATGTACAACTCGTCTGAGCGCGCCCTCAAGTATAGACTTGCCAAGTAGGCCAATAATTGTGATCCCTTTGACTTGTGTCATTTTTACCGCTAAACGATGGCAAACGGACCAGTACCCGCCAGTGACAAATAATTGTACAAGCAAACAATTATTGGCCAAGTACACCAGTCGTCTGATCCCGGCTTTAGCCATACAGTACTAAATATCCACTGTTCACATGCAACCGTTTCCTGTGTATTGACGTCGTCTTTTATAGCAACAGTATAGGAGCCACACACAAGCTACTTCTTCAACATCCATTTATAGACTGTGCTGTGCAAACGCCCTACTAACGCTCATTAAACGCTGTACTGAACGCGCGGTGTGTATAGTACCAACACGCGCTAAACGCAATGCCGAACGCTCAATGTGTACTTGCTCTAAATGAACACCATAGATGTAAACTAAGTTGCCTGGCCCCACCTTATCAAAAAGTCTGTGCACCTCTATGGCCACTGTACAGACTATAATGCAATATTTTTAGATCCATTCTTTGTCACAGCTGATGATTCCTAAACAAAGGGACTTCTGATATCAGTGGTTTATTGATTCAATTCTGTGGATAGTTAGTATTGGCTAACCGTCAATCCTAGATTAAAGTAATTAATTTATTAATTACTGAAGAATAACGACATGGTTATCAAAGCATACGTACGTAAATTATTTTCAAATGTTACATTTTAAATAATCAAACAGTAGTACCAATATAACAGGTAGAAATTACTGTAATACCATAGACACAAACCGTAGAAAGTATCGTTTTCTGTAAATTCGGCAAAAAATGAGAAGAAATTTGTAAAACATTAACCGTAGGTGAAGGTAGGCAATCGATAGTGTACCAATGAAGAACAAAGTTTCACGATTTATCTATTGCTTACTAGATGGCGATTTCGGAGCACTTAAAGAAATATGTACAGAATATCATTATTTAGTGGTTACCAATATATTGGATAATCCAGAATGGGAGGCAAATTTGTTCAATGATCGATAAACGATTTAACAGAATCAGAACTAATAGAAAGAGTAAATTAAATTTTGGTATTAGTACAAACAATAGAGAAAAAATCCATGTAAAACATTGGTATCTAGCTTTGGTAGATATCTTTTTATCTTTGAATTTTCCTTGTTTGTTTAGCAAAATTTCATGGAGAAAGCTAAAGAAACCACAAGGACAAATTATTCATAATAAAATTGTACCATATTTCCTGTTTGTTTTAATAATCTACGTACTAATTAGTAATTTGAAAGATTATATATATGATTTTACAATGAGTTGTTATTTATAACCGGAAAATTTTGACGAAAATCAAACTTTAATATTTTTCGACTCAGTGAACTGGAGTACCTACCTAACCGTTTATGAGCTGTTTTTTTTGTGTTTTATTTTATGATTGCTTATGTGGTAAAGAATCCGAGATTCCTCCCAATTAAATTGTACAGGATGGGTGTGGATGATTTTAGTGGAAAGGTGCAGTTTCCTCTGTCACAAAATGTCCGTTGTTTTTTTGGAAATTTATCACATTTTCATTGCATTATTTAAAGTGTAGAAATATATTAGAAATTTGTGAACAAAAACCGAACAATACTCGTGAGGAATGGGAGCGTGGGTGACATCAGCAAGTGAAAGTTCCACAGCAATTATTTGCCACAATAACAATTCAAACTTGAATAATCTCCAATTTAATAATATTTTACCGTATTAATTCTGATAATTTCCTGTTATTCATTTATTTCGGTTTTGTCTTTATGATTACACCTATAATGAAATTGTTTTTTGGGTATATAATGTTGTTGCAATTTCCTGCAACAAATTTACTGTTATATATACCTTCAGGTGTTGTTGCAATTTGTAAATATAGTGTATCCAATAGGCAGAAGTATGCACATCAACAAAAAAAAAACAACATTTAATTACAATTAAGAACATGATAAAACACGGGAAGAGTTGCAGGAAGAAACCAATCTGCTCAATAGAATGTCATCCGGCCTATGATTAGCCGACAGGCCAGATGTTTTGTAACTTCTAGTTGTAAGAAAAAGAAACACGAGTGCTTTTTTCTTTGTTTTTATTTTTTTTAAGAGTTCCTTCACTTTGTTTCAAATTTGGCAAAACAATAATGATTCTATACATATACTGATAAAACACGTAGAAAATCGTCCTGGTGACAGGCGTTGACGGATTGCACGACAATCTAATTAACAAGAAAGCACCATTTCATTAGTGCCAGTTTTATTAAACAGGGTCGACTGTATAAATTCACGACAATCTACCCCCTAACTATATATACATACATATATGTTTTTGGGGGAGATTCTCTAATGAATATTTGTAGTACAAGGAATGACAGTGTTCCTTACGGGTTGTTGCTTTTTATTAGATTCGAGAATGTGTGGAATTTCATTTGGGGGGATATAGGCATAGGATGAATCATTTCGCAACTTTTAATCTCAAAAATTCCATTCAACAATAATTTTTTAATTAAAAACAAAAATAGCGGCAGCATAATATCAAGCGATAATTATGATTATAAATGATCGTTATGATCATGAAACCTGCTGTTTGTTTAATTATTTAATTGTCTGCAAGTGTAGATGTGTATATTTACCATACAACAAACGCATATGTCGACAAGATCCCAAAACGTTTTAACGACCAACTGTCAACTATGGTCCTGAGGGCCGTCCTGCTTTTGTTTCAATCATTAGCGGTACTTGAGCCATCTGGTCGATCATCGATTGTCGCATATTTGATTTTAATGTAAATTTTTATGTAAAAATCAGCAAAATAAATATGAAGGAATTGTTTGATATTGTGTCATCTGGTCAATGAATAATTTAAAATTCGTACCTTATGCTTCTTATTGTTCATAAAAATTGTAATCTCCTAAATCAGGGTGTAGATTAATGGTTTTTTTTTTATAAAACGTACATTATGCCGTTGTTTCTTTTTTGTTGCGGTATGTATAAAAACCATCTGTAGATATATCAGCCGGTAACAAGGAATGTTACGTGATTTAAACGAAAGTGATAAATATTCATACAGGTGTTTTAATGTTTAGAATTGTTGAGTGTTAATTTTAAACATTTGGCATATTGCAAACGTGTTAGAAATAATATAAACAGCAATCTATGAAATACCAATTAATGATTATAGTTTTTGTATTGTTATTTATTAAACAATTAATTATTGATAGTAAAAATTGTTAAAATTCAACGTTTCTACTATGTTATATAATGTATGTTTATTATGATTATCAAAAGAGATGAAGAGGAATAAAAAAGAATGTCCACACAACAGATGTCCTGCGAAAGAAGAGATTTTTTATTCCACTGATTCTGCTATACGTTGTTTCTATTTAAAATCTTTATAAATTTTATTTATTATTTCATGATAAAATGCACATATGTATGATTGGAGTTATAAGATGATTATTAGTCCAATATTTTTCAAAAAATTATTAACAACTGTGAGATTATTTTACCACAAATCACACATCTGTTAAATGGA
The DNA here is from genome assembly GCA_037414755.1 of Lydus trimaculatus. Classification (NCBI taxonomy): domain Eukaryota; kingdom Metazoa; phylum Arthropoda; class Insecta; order Coleoptera; family Meloidae; genus Lydus; species Lydus trimaculatus. The sequence continues at coordinate 76,152 of JAZBGY010000107.1, read as the reverse complement.
GAAAAGAACTAGAAATTTTGGTAACTTATTAAAATTTGTAAAATTTTAATCTTTGCCAAAAAAAAATTAACAAAATTTTTGTAAAATTTCAAGTTTTTGTAATTATCATGAAATCGATTTTCTACTTGTTTTCTACAACAAATGCGGTTATCATTTCCTGTTATTTTATCTTTACAGTATTTAAGAAAATTAAATAAATTTGCACAATCATTAAATTAATCTCATTGCCATTATTATTTTGTAAACAGATGGTGACGAATTTGATAAGAACTTTTTCCTTCATTGATGTTTTTAGTTTAATTTACATTATGGTTTCTTATATTTCTCAAATAAAAACACATATCTTATGGTTTCTTTCTCTTATAGTAAACCAATTGTAACTTGACCATCAACGTGGACAATCACATAAAAAAACAAACTGTTTAACCATATAAGATAATCAGGAATTGTCGAATCAACAGTTTGTGGCGCCAATCTTGGCGTTTACACAAAAACAATTTTAGTGCCCTAAACGTCTGTCTGGTGCGCCTATATTTCGAATCCACCCTGTCGGGTAATAAGTCTCCTAATTTTTTGGCAATGATATCAATGGAAGAGAAACATTGATCTTTATGAGTGTTACAGATCGACAAATATCTTACGATATTATTGTTGTTGACAATTTTAAACACTATCGAATAGTTCAACAAAATAGTTTATATTTTTTCAAAAGGCAATTGAGTTTCAACTGATAAGTTTCTATTTCAAGTGCAAATATCAAACTTGTTTGTATTGTACTTACAGACATTCTATCCATAAAGGTGCGTTTCAGATGTAAGAATTGAATCACTAGGGCAATAATTACAGACAGTTTAACATTAGAAGACGTAGAATACAGAAAATATACGTAATTTAAGAGTGCCAAAAGACAAATTCAAAGAACTTCTGTACAGAAACGAAATGAAACAAACGGCATATCTGTCCTATTGAAGTTGGCATCTATTGATTAACAAAAATTGGCTAATTCAATGGGATTTAACTATTTTATTGTTAATTTATTATTATATTGATAGAATAAAGAAAACGTAACTCTGCAGCTGTCAATTTAGGCCCGGTCGCTCTTCACACAATTAAGCTCCAATTTTTAAGCACCTCTCAAATTGCCACATATTTCCTATTAATTCATCGCATGATTTTGTGAAGAACATCCTGATTTTAGTTACTTGTGTTGAAGACCCACTTATTTATTGATTATCACTGCATTCGTCATCAAACTCCTCTTGTTTGATCACATGACAAGTGTTTTAGGATCTTTATATGCGTCAAGAGGTGTTATCCACTGATTTGGTTATAAATGATAAGTTATGAATGAAATTTGCCATACTCAATCAATACAGACGATGATTAAGACTCTTGGTAAACAAACAAGTCCTCAAAAACTGATGAGCAATAGTGTTGGTTCTAACAACCTGGAGAACTTGTCACTTATGATGAATCATAAAATAATCTTCTCTTACATGTATTTGCTTTTTAATTTAAATTTTTGCATAATTAATTCAATTAGTGTGTGGTGTATAACCTTATCAGTGTACACGTTTTGTAATCGTAATAAAGGATGATGTACATACATATATAAGAAATGTTGAAATTATAAATTAGCCGAGCGTAATTTTTTCCAATTAAACAGAATAATATTGCGGTAAAATAATTTTATAACTCCTTGTACCATTAATAGCGGTGTTTCTCAATGTTTTGAGATAAGTGGTGTACTTACACTACGTACACCAGAAATTACGAAATTATACGTTCTTATTTTGTTAATATTTTTCTTTTACATTTTGAGGACCATCAATAGCGGCTCGCCGGTTCACAGTGTACTAGTTGATTGTAAGATTATTGTTTCTTGACAAAGACAAATTTGCCATTTTTCATAACACTGTTAGTGTTCTTTTTCCATAAAGAATCCCAATTTATGGAAAGAGAAGAGTATCTAGTGTTGTAAAAAATATTAAAATATGCGGTAAAGAACATACTGTAATCAACTTAAGGAACTAATCAGTTCCTAATAACTGGAACGATCAAAATGAGAGTATTCCACTTGTCTGGAAATGTTAAGTGGAATATTGGAAAAGGGATGAAAATAAACAAAAAGGCGTTCAGAATATTTGGGGTGAATATTCTAACGGTCAAGACGACAAATCTCTTAGCATTCATTTTTAAAAATTAGACAAAAACCTTTAATTGATATTGTACGAATTTTTGGTGCCGTTTTGCCAGTCATCGATAGCGTTTGCTACGTTTCCTTGATACAATTGGTGCTTTCTCCTCCTGTAAAGAATTAAGAAGTGTAGATTTTTGGCATAACAAATCGTTAAAGATCTACATGAATACTTTAGAAGTTAAACGCATGTAGGACAGGTAAGAATAGATAAAACTTCAATTTACAGGTATCTTTAAGAGTCTTAAAAAGGACTGTAAGTAATTCTTTTTGTATCTAGTGTCCACCTGGATAGTTTTTCACATAACGTTTATTACGAATCAAATTCACAAATCAAACAGTACATCTGTGGATTCACTCGATACAAAAATACAAGGATGAGCTGTCAAAACTTTAAAATTATGTCATCTTTACAGAACTACACGCTTTTCTTAGAATAACAGATTTCTTCAACTTGCTGGATATAAAAATAGTTCCTAATAACGAGCTAATATCTGTGATTCTAACGAACTCGTTATAACTGATTCTCACTACAAGTGAATTTTTTTAATATTTTTCGTTTCATTATGAATATAGGGAGATTCAATAATTGTAAAGAATACCTGTTAAATCATTGTATAACAAGAAAAAAAAGTGAAAGAAGATGGAGAAGTAACTTTCTCTATTATTTTAACGACTAATAATAGAAGGAGGAATGAAACAATTAGAAAGGAGACGAACGAGAACAGAGTAATTGCAATACATTCAAAGTTTACAGGAACAAACAAAAAATTGTTTATCATTCGACTGTTTCTATTGATTATAAATTATGTGGTGCAATTAATTTCTTATAGTATACCTACTGTTGGTATTTATAACATTATTAATTTTTTCGAAAGATCTAATCAAGTCTAAGAACGGAATTGTATAGTTTTTACTGGTTATCTATTTCAAAATAAAAAAAAACAAATTGTTATTGACAACATCCGTAAAAAAGTATGAAATTTCAATGTTGATACTCTTTTTTTTTTGTTGATATCATTGTTGTTATAACCAACCTACCGCAAACTATACTTACAAACGTATGAAATCTTTTACAGCTTTTGATATGTTAACTATAGAGAATAATTGCAAGAATTTCATTGAAAAACTAGTTATTACAAGTATATTATTTACGGTATAAATAAATGCATTATTATTCCATACAAATGTGGCGAAATTGTATACATCATTGATTTATAATTACAATAATTTTATGACGTCAATTGTAATATTGACTTTAATTATTTGTCGTTAAATTCATATTTTATTGCAGTTGCTCAACAGTAGGTATGCACCTATTGCTGTTTTTACACACAAAAAAATAAGGTTTTAACAGTTTTTCGGATGCATGTCCAATCACGATTATTTCAGCTTACATTCCGTTAAAAATTCCATCAAATACACCACTACCTACAATAAACCTTTTAAGGGATTTAAAATCTACACAAATAGGTACCTATACCATTTAAATGATTGTAAATAAAAATCAATAGATTGGTATGAACACCTGAAAATATAGGGTTTGACAAGTGGAGGACCTCAATAGCCATGAACGCACCTGCATCACCTTGCACACTGTTTTCGTTCTTTGAAAATCTAAACTATAGGTATACGTATATGAGTTGTAATTTAAAAGCCCAAACACCGACTTTAGACAGGACTCTTTGTATTTCACAGAGGGAGGTGGCGCCGGCCTCCAACCCACCATACAACACTTACAGGTGTCTGGAGCTATTAAGAAGCGATCCTACAACCAATTCAACAATATAACATTAGCAATCAGTCAATTAGCTTGGTAAAATAGTCGAAAGAACTTTAAACAAGCAAGAAACAACTTGATAGCTTTACAATTCCATTCTCCTTTCAGTAGTATGTCTTGAAAACAGTCGACAATTGTGCAAGGAAGTCCACAGAACTTATACACAATCGTGACTGACAAAACAAAAAAAGTTTCAAAAATCACGAAAGGTTGAATTAATGAAAAAAACAACAACGATAGTACTGAGTTTTGTGAACACCTGCACTTGTTGACTAGAACAGGATTAGAGAGCGGTATTTCTCAACGCTAATTAGGGAATCTTAGCTGGAGGCTATCACATTTACCATTAAAAAAAATTGTGACCATTAACCAGAACGTACCTGCCATATCAGTATGAGAATCAGAATTACCGGCCATCATAAGCCACTTTTCTTCGTTTATTAGATATTTAACAAAAAAAAAACAAAAAGCAACAACATCCATTCCGTTTTGGTAGGACTTGGGAGCCACTTTGATGGTTGATGTATTCCAAATTTGGCATGAATGGTTAAGTTTATTCACCCCGCTTAGTGAGACATGCTCATATTTATAAAGATTACAAACAATTATCAATGGGATCTATTTTAAGTTAGAATTGTGGATTTTCTATAGTTGCTATCATGCAAAGTAAAATAAAATAGAAACTCGCATATGTGTTATTGAGTTACTTATTTTCATTTATGCACGTGCATCATACATTTCCAAGCACGTGTCTTCGTTAGTTTAATGAGACAGTCTTGTTGGGCCACGTGCACTTCTCCCCTAAATCCAACAGGAATTATATAGGAAGTTGAATATTGGTATATATATAGAGAGAGAGAGATAGAGTAGGAGTTGGGGACGAAAAAACCGCTACTTATAGATATGAATGCTCACACTTGGACACGCCAGATGCTTGAATCAAAATCTGATTGAGATTGAGAGTTTTATTGGTTTTTTTTTTTGTAATTTTTGTGTAGGTAAACCATCAAGGGCATGTAGTATATCACACATATACAGGTAAATAACGAGTCATGTTGTTGTTGCTGTTGTTCAAGATGGAATGCGGTATTGTGACGGTGAGATTGTGACTATGGCGCCGGTCAGTCTGGCGCACACCTGCAGCTCGGCCACCGTGTGAACCAGTAGCCTGGGGCACCAGCTCACCCACATCTCTTTAGTTGCTTATAGTTCTCTGAGCTGGACCATGAACACGAACTATACACTCACTATACCTCTATAAAAGATCAACTGTTTTTCTTGATTTATTTATATTTGTTTCTAGTTTAGATCAAAGATATGCGTTTAGTAAAAACCACTCACATCAGTTTCTTCACTTGAAAACAAAACAACAAATCCACATTGAATTGCAGATCGTGTGTCATCATCACAGAAGTTGTTTTGTTATCGGATTCAACTGGCATCATAAACAGATCTACAGTCAAAACATTCATTTATAAAAATAAAATATGGGAAAGTCTGTTTCTATCGTTTTACATGTAGAAGATTCAGATTTTTCATTAAATTTTTATGATGTTGAAATTGTTTAGTAGGATGACTCACACAATATCGTGTCAATCTTAATTTACAGGGTTGAGATATATGACTTAGTTCCGGTGGTGCACACGACTAGAGATGTTCCGGTCACGTGGCCGGATTTTATCCGATAATAGTGACTGATTACATTTTTCTGACCACCCTTACGAAAATGTTGCACAATAAACTAATGATGATGATGATGATTCACAAAATATTTACCTACTTTTAAATTATTGATGTTTTGTTTAAATTAGAAATTTGTAATTAAAAGACAATTTATGTTCGTAAATGGCACAAAAATGATTCATTTCGTTGTTGATGACTTTTAGAAATCATCCAAAACTATCAGGATTTTTTTTTTGCTATAGATATAATCCGGCAATCCCTGTTGTGCAGTAATGGGGATTTCATCCCCTAAAGCTTGTTCGATCTACTGGATTATTATGGTGATACAAGCCGAAATAATAATCTCGTACATAATCATTCTTCCATAAGATATGAGCAGTTCTGTCCGTTAGAAGATTAAAAGTATTTACAGGCAATTAACCGATGAAATGACTTTTAAAAGATAGATACAATCCGGTAGGATTCTGAGTTATTACTGTACAAATTAAAGTCGACATATGCGAAACAAGTGTTCAACACGCAATTAAATGAAATTCTTGTTCAAATTGATCGTATGACGAATTTATGAACAGTAATAACTACCTCTTCTAGACCAAATTGTTGGCGATTTTTGGCGCCACTGGAATAGAACTTTACGATACCATATAACTTTCAGTACACATAATAATACTGTTTGATTTTTCTCGTCAAGTATAATGGAACAGTTGGCTTTCCTGTTTGTTGACTCTATTGTTGTTCCAGGGCGGCGGCGGCGGCGGTAATGGTGGTGGTGGTGGTGGTGGTGAATCGAGGAAAAACGGGACGGGAATACGTAATGAAATGGCTTTAGGGCGGAAACGTTGCCTGGCAACCGGCATTACAGGATCTAGTAGGGTATCCTGACTAGAATGGCCGCCAGGATCAATAAGTCAAGTCCTTGGGGAATGTGGACTATCGCTGATGTTGCTGGATAAGCTGCCTCAGGTAAAATTCAAACAAACTAGAATATAGAATTTTGAAGATTAAACTACTTTTTTCTCCCTATTTTCCTTAAAAAATTATCCATTGATTTCCATAAACTTATCATTCGAAACCCTCACTATTTTCGGGTAATGGTCGTTTCCAATCGCAATATAAAAAATACAGTAATTCCCATATGGAACATTGACTGAAACGATTGAACCGTTTTGGGTAGAGTTGGGTGAATATTCAAGTGTTCGAAAATTGAACAAAACACACCCTTGTAATTTCGATTTTCTACTGGTTTTTTCAAGACTATCTGAAAGTAGCATGACTATATGTATATGCAATTTTCTCTGCTACTAAATAAAGATCTTATTAGACATACTGTACATTGTTAAATTTGAAAAAAGAAAAACGAGTATGAATGTGTTCTGTTGACGAGCATCTGGGCGTAAAATTAACACATCTCTTTAGCACGAAACTGCAATCTGTCGCAACAAAGTCGATGATAATAAAAGCACATCTCGTCTACAATAAAACCATATAAAAGCGGATCAATCACCCCCCATATAGTTGTCGACCTCCCCCAATTCCTAGTTATATATAAGGGAGTTTACCCCACAATGAATATATCTACTCATTACGTGGTCGCGAAGTCACGGTCATATGACAAACACGCCTAACATAAAATAAGACGAAATACAACCCTGTATAGAAAATGTTGAAAGAGAGAAATTCCACCAGACTGTTGGTATTTTAGCAGAATCTGTATGTGATATTGATCGGTCACGTGATTTTCCGTTTAAAATGGCGGACTCGCTGTTGGAGGAACATCAACAGAATAGCAACAATACCATGTTATATGTATAGGAGGGATAGATGGTAATTGATTTTTCTATTTTCTAAAGAAATCTAGATCGACAGCAAAAACAGTTGCAAGAACTACATAAGCATTCATTCATTCATTCATACTTTTTTTCAATTAACCGTTCCATTTCCGTTGCATTTGTTTCACGTTACAATGTCGCGTGTATGTTTATATTAGATATGTATGGCGCTTTGGACATTTGAAAGGATTCATTCTTTGTGTCATATGAGACACCATATATCTCTTATTAATTTTAATTATGAACAGAACGGGTGTACTTATTAATAAAAACATGTGCAGCCGGATCAACATATGCCCAGACTTTATTATTATTGATAGCAGCCGAACACGTGATAATTATCAATAGATTCCTTTTGTTTGTTTGTTTGTTTTTCTTTATAAAATCTTACTTCATAACAACAAATTATAAAAGAATTGGGTAGTATAGAAGTAGGCAATCTCGGTACATTAAGCAAATCAAAACACCCTATCTATAGTGAAGCCCTTAGAGAAAATGAAATGGTATTCTTGTAAAACGGTCGACTTCCATTAGTATGATTACATTAAGGCGTATTGAACGATACTGGAATGACTCATTGATGTTCAAAGATAAGAACAACATTTGGTTATAAGAGTGTTGAAAACAAAATTTTAAAGTAATTAATATCAACTAATTATGGTAATTATATTGTGAAAGTATAAGAAGCATCATTTATAGTACATCAAATTAGGCTTGACTGATTTGATTTTGAGACAGTCAAGGCGTCTTCAATTCCGTTATAAGGTTATAACGAATACATTATAAGTTCACACTAATAAGAAGCCGTATATTGTTTCAGTTTTACCTGTTTAAAACTTGAAGCATTGATTAGAATTGATTTATGTTAATCAACTATTTGGTTTGTTGTACGACTTCAGGTTGTTGACTGGTGACTGGTGACTATAGTAGGAATCTAGTCGATCCGGACTTAATATTCAATAGTTCTATAATAATTGTCTGTTACAAGTCATTTCAATCTCTTCGATAAACATTCGACAACAATTTGATCTTTATAGTTCATATGATGTAGAAACGGGGTTCAGTATTTATTTAAGACTTCATCGGATCGACCTTTTACGCTAAATAGGAGGGTGAAATCTATTTGGCTTGTTCAAATATTAAACAGTTGCCATTCAACACTGACATAAATGTACGACATGGCTTGTCTATATCTCATTTTCGATTTTAATATTCTATCGAGAATTCAACTTGATTTCTCAAAGGACAATAATAAGGTTAAAATATATATATAGATAGATAGGACTGCGAACAACATGTTAGAACATGTTTATAATTCATAATTTCATTACAGAAATTGAGTGAATATTTTATTAAATTAGACATATGGCTGGATAGGTAATGGCAATCGATGATTTAAACACATGTTCATTTCGACATAAACAAGAAATTCTCCTTTATATTTCGTGATTTCATTCATTAACCTGGTATCAATGGTGATATGAAAGTTATCATTAGAAGAGAAAAGAATGGTTTTTCTAGCGGATATAACTAAAAGCATCCGGTAGAACGATACGCATCGAATGAGACACTCCTCTTTTATATATCTATTACGGTTTATGCACATAAGGTGGAGATTCATAAAAAAACAAAATCATCTCCTTGGAATCTTTTCATGGAACCATCAACTATTAATATTGATTATTCACAGTTACTATTTCTATTAGATCACGAGTATAGTATATTGATTGTGGTGACAGAAATAGTGTAACTAAAAATTTTTATTGTCAAATGATGAAAAGCAGCGAATGTGTATGTAAACACGGACCGCACACCTGTAAACAATAAATATCATTACTCCAACCAACATTCGTATATTATTGTCCGGGTGATATATATTTTTTTTCATGTGTATCATCTGGCAATGAAATCTATTTCAACACCACAAAACAACAAGATACTAACAAACAACAGTATTTTATAAAAAAAAAAGTTTCGAATTCTCCTGAAATTTCTCTAAACGTTCTTGCGTAAAACCGCAACCAAATCAGTGCCAATTTCGGCTTTACGATCTCCTTTAATTATTCACAAACTATATACAAAAAATCTAATAGTATAGAGCCGCATCGTCAAGCATATCTGTCTGCACAGCTAATTTATTAATTAAGTTTCTAGTTTAATCAGGAAAGTGTTTGAAACTCTGGCAAAAAATGTCCAGCCAGGTGTAACAGCTGTTGTTAGTTTTTCGGGCTATTTTCAGGGGCTGCTGATGTTATATACATACATTGACAAGCAACTAGACGCACATGCGATTATATATCAGGCGCACACATGTTGACACACGTGGAGGCACCCCGACGCCGCTATACATGTCGACGACGCCGGTATTCTTCCTTGAAATATCTACATATATACTATATTAAATGCGTCTATCTATGTTTTCAGTATAGATATATAGGTATATGTATGCATAAGTGAAATATAGACGCCGCCAGACAACAGTAATAATAAGAACAAATAGTATGGACGACGACGCCATCCAACATCTCACCAATTTAGAGTAACTTACTCAAATCTTTTATAGCTCTTCAGAATATAGCCGCCAACAAAATAAAATAAAAATTGCATAAGTTCGATAAATAAAACCATTTCTTTTCTTGTGACTCTGCTACTCAAAAGGCTACTTCCTTAAATCTTCTTATTAAGTTGGTATTATTGAGGAGCTGGAGCTCCTTCACATTCAAGTACTGCACAAGTCTCGATTTTAGGTCCTTTGTGAATTTAGGTGAATTTGTTTTGAAAAGTTTAAATAATTTTTATTTTACTCTTTTTGGTACAACCCGTAGTCTCTATTCCATAGGTCATAGTTTACACATGCAGGTGGACAATTTTCTTATAATTAAGAAGTTAGTTTCACTAGTTTTGCCATGACTTGTTTCCCCACGATTTCGATGTTTCTAGATCAGTGGCTTTCAAACTTATTTAATTACACAATGTTTTGTTTTGTTGAATTCTTATACAACTCAAACCATGGTAACTTGCATGCATGTGTAAAAGTGTCTTTAACACAATGCTACATGCTCAACTATATAGGTTCGTTTTATTGTAAAATAGACTCTATAAAAGTATAAAATCTGAAGATGACTTAAGTCCTGTTCGTGGTGCACTTAAATGCTATTTTATTAAAGTGTGTTCACATATTGAAACCAATGGGACACCACGACCATATTCTTAATTCTGCAAAGTTCTAATGAAGAAGAAGCTATGTTATTAATTATACGTTTTAATACGCTTAGTACTCTTTTAAGGTTTCCTTAAACATCGATACTGTTTTAAGTTTGAGAAATATTGGAGTAAATCATGACAAACAAACAACTCTTGTTGCTACTAATATTAGCTCCAACTTAGTTTACGTCTGCTAAAAACTATCTCTAATATTCGATTTTCTTTCGCACACGAAATATTTAGAAATTTATAGTGAGTTGGGCACTTCAAGTGAGTAATAAAACAATAAAATTACAAAGTTGACCAAATGTTTATGGTTCTGTCAATCAAACCAGGTAGCGAACCCCTTTTATATGTAGGGCTCTCGATTGTTAGCGTTTGGTGTAAGACCGCCAGTACCGTACTTAAATTTCTCGTATTTTAAGAATATTTAGAAATTATAAACAAACGGCCCTGTCGACGTCTTTAAACCACCATGCACCAAGTCCCTAATGTTGCTATTCCAGGGGTATTTTGTTGAACATATTTCATTATTCTTTGAAAAACTTCGACGGTCACTATACAATTTTTGTCAAGAAGATATTTCTAAATCCAGTTGAGTGTTGATTGGAATTTTACGTTTAAAAAGAATGCGTGTTTAACCTTGTAAAAGTAGATAAACGATAATTTTACTACTGTTTAAATCTTTAAAAAACTCATTCTATGTCACTACGATTATTGATAACCCAACAAAATTTTAATTTAATTTCAAGCTAATTTGTAATATTACTGTTGTGACATAAGACATAAAAAAGGTCATCAACCTTCTCTAATTTGCTAATTTCATGTTTATTCATTTAGGCATTGCGAAACATTATTAACGATAATTACAGGACAATTTGTTGCTGCTAGGCTAGTTTGGCTACATTAGAGATTTTTTCCAAAGTGCTTAGCAAACAGACTGTTTCAATTTCGTGATGTTACGATATTTTTAAGGATCTACAATGAACTTAATTCGACTTGACTGTCAAGTAGTAGGTGCAACAACAGTCAAGAATTACTTATTTTCTGTTCTGTTGGGGGTTGGGGGTGCTGTGTATTAGTGTAAAGGATGAAAAACAATAATATTGTAGTAATATGAACAAATATAGTTTCCTTCAATTGTCCCTTTAGACTGTTAATTATTGAAAAATTGATTATGGTCTTTATTCTATCCAAACAAGATGTATCGTAGTCTTTAGAATACTTGTAGTGCCAAACACCGCCGTCTGGTCGCAATATGGTTTTTCTTGTAGCTTTCCCAAATTTCATCATGTATCAGCTTGTCCATATGTAAATGTCTGTAAAACATTTGTTCAAATTGACACTTTGATTCCGGGACAAGTTTTCGTTTTCTTTGAATCTCTGTTGCCTGCCTGCCTACCATATAAACAACAAACTGCAGACATCCGTGTACTGTTTTTGGTGCACACACACACACAAACACAGCATGCTGTGCATGGATGTTTGGTAGCAATATTGTCGCATTCAAAAATCTGTACACAGCATGTTTTATAACACACACACCAATACGGTAGTAGTAGTATAGTTGTATTTAGTAGTAGATATACAGTTTTCTTAGCTTATTTTAGCTTGGGTTATTTTCAATTCC